>CAJDSM010054599.1:461-18726 GCA_903981925.1 Ostrea lurida | reverse complement strand
TGAGCATGCGAGTTGTTTACAATTGAAATACCTATTATTATTATTTAATGTTACTTATAAATGACTGGGCGATAAATTGATCTTTATACTGATGTAATTAAGTAAATAAGAAATGCACTCTCATTCTAAATTTGTTATGTCGGCATATAATATAAAACTATCGCTCGGATGCTGTTGTTGATTGTTTACGTCTAAATAAAAAATAGAAATGCGTGTCAACATGGTACAAAGAGAGCGCGCGCTTTTACTACACCAAAATGCAGGCCACATTCACTCTTCGCATGTGTGATTGTCTGCCTTTAAATTCTCCACATAAACTACAAAGAATATGAATTATAGAGGAGACGCCAATAATAACCCTTTAACTCCGACCGGTAAATCTGCTCACTGGCCGGACAATACACACACGGATTTTGTATATTGAATCGTGTCGGTAGAAATTGAGTGTCAAAAAAAACGCCCATACTTTTAAGAAGAGGTGAACTAAATTCTAACTTATACTAGACACAATGGATCAAAAGCAAGTAGCGGAAAACCAAAATAATTTGCGTTCATGTGATCTTATGTATATATATGGATAACCGGGTCATTATCTCCTTGTAAGTTATGTTATAGTCATCTTACACAACAACATTTAAAAAAAAAAATAGTAAAACAGACTTTCTGGATACTGAGAAGCTTGCCTTTTTAATTAGTTATTTATTAAATATTAGGATTGCATTATAAATATGCCAATAATCTCAATACCTTTCTTTTTGAATTGAATTTTATTAACGATGTGATAAAAAAATAAAGTGAGAAATACGCAAGTTAAAATTTTAAACTAGCAACAAACCAACCGCAAGAACAACGAAAATAATAAAAGTTGCCAAAGCCTTCTTAATGTAAGTTTGTGAGAGTAAAAAAACTCCCAAGCAGTTTACAACAGAAAGATTTGTAAACTCAAATCGATAAATAAAATTCTCTTCACAACAGTTTACAAAGAAGAATGGTTCTATCCATTGTTCATTACTTTCTTTAATAATTTCCATCCAAATTTTGTTCACTGTAATGAAAACAATTTTTTTTTTTTTTAAGAAAATTGAATAGTTTTCGTGTTTGTGCGTGTATTGTCCGTCGTACGGCTCGCGTTTGAAAGATGTTCCTCTGGATACCTGAACGAATTGTCCTTTTTCAACTCCTCTTTCCTTTGGCCTGCTGCCCCGTATATTGTGGATTTTATCGTGGTTGTTAGGAACCAATAGCATTCGGAAAACGGTTTTCCGTGTTGTAGATGTTCTACGCCTTCCCCAATAGGCTCCCAATCTGCTAACACTCGCCGGCTAAATTGAGGATGTAAACTAAACGCTTGTAACATGATTATTTTCCGTATTGTCTGTAAGAAGTATAAATCCCACACCAAATGGAATATATCATACACTTATGTTATCGCTCGAAATGCACTACTCTCCTGACATTTCGTGCAATGCTAACAATGTTCAATTAAAATCTTTCAATGATATCACCAAATACCTTTGCATGTGCAGGGTTTGGAGAAAAAACGGTTATCTTTGAGAAGACCGCAGTTTTGAATTAGAAATCTTACTTTATCAATCGAACGAATTTTTACTCTAAGAGGTCCACCCAAGGGCATCTTACGAAATTTGGGGAATAATCAAAATCATTATTTGAACGACGGGGAAATACCTCTGTAATAACTAATTTTGGAGGGGAACGCGCCCAATTTATACGCACACTCGTGACTAACTATGTTTTTGCTCTTTTACTCAAAAATTTACAACGCACTTGCTGAAATAAGCAGAAATTCTTTTTAACCCGTCCACATTGTTGCAGATCTGGTTGTTAATAATGCCTTCAAATATTCAGCCTAATCTAATTAGGTTTAATCGGGCTCCTTTTGTTGCCTGGGTTAGTCTTATACTAAAAGGTTCGTAATTAGAACGTAACGTATTAGAGTTTTCTTAAATATGCGCTTAAATCTAATCAAATCGTGTATACCGGTATCCATTTTACCTTAGAAAGTTTTACGAGTAACCTAACGGTGGTTAATGCCTGGCGCATCTTTCAATGGACACTAATTTTAAAACTGCAATAAAAATATGAAACAAAACTAAAACTAGTTGAATTGAGAAAGCTTGGGACCAATGGGAATGATAATATATTAAACCAAATATGTGTATAAACAATGTAATTACGCGTGGGCGATCCCAGGCTGGTCGAATAGAGTCGCCATTGTCTCCAAACTTTAGCATTCCGCCAATGAAAATGCTAGCCATTGTGTATGTTGCCTTAGTAGGCGACGGGAATAAAATGGAGGAACAGACGCACATAACTATTATTATGCTTCTGTGCCTAATATATGTTACTATTTTCAACGCAATGTTAAGTAGATCGGTGATCCAAGACACCAAGCACAATTCACACGGGGTTCAACGTGTCATCTAAAGTAAGTTGTTCGCATTAAAGAGTAGCGGTGTGATTAAAGACCTTTCCCTGGGCTCAAACATGTCAATCCTGTCTTGGATGTCCAAAACTTTTAAAAATAAGTGTAAGCCAAGCTATTTGGTCAGATCTCTTTTAACTCCACTGACCCGTGTGTCGGCCGCCAACACAGCCGAGTACTTCGGATAGAGTGAAATATTGTCTCAACTACGCGCCAGCAATTCTAGAAACAGTAGCGCTTTGTAGGATTATTTTACCGAGCAATCCTATGCTGCTCACCACCCCTACGATTTCTTAGCTATTTTGTACGGAATTTTGAGGACCGAAAATACCGATCTTCAGAAGACGTTCCCTATTGTCCCGAAAAAACGGAAATCCGAATCGATCTGCCTGCCGGTCCTATCTCCTACCCGGATGTTTATTTTACTATTCGCTTATAATGTTTTGGATATGATTATTAACCCGCGTATGTATCGATGCTATGAATATAGAGCTCGTTTCCGGTGTACATACTATAGGTATTAGTCAATGGTAGCCTAGATGAACCCAACCCAGCGAAGATCTCTTCGGAATTTTAAGAGCTTTCTTCAAATGCAGAGCATCATGGTTGAGTGTCCATACAGTGCATAGTTCTTTTTGCAGAAATAGGATTCCTCAGGTAAATGTGCTTTCATTATGCCAAAAGAGAAGGAGATTCATTATAGGTGCTGTAAACTCTACTCAAAACACTACTGGGACACAAAATTTGAACTTTACTAGTCAATCAAAGGCCAATTTGGGATGCTTACTTCGTCTTTATAGCGAATTATGATTCGGAGAATTGTTTCCAATTTCACAGTTTAAGGAGAATATAGGAGATTTGTACATTTACCACTCAGTGTAGAAGTGCCTTGTGAGCGACACAATTTGGTGATTATTGTTCGTTCTTCAGTTGTAATAGAGAGACACATGATCAACTATTCTCTCAAACTCAAAAGAGGGGAGAAGTGAAAGTCTTTGAATTCACAAACACCACATGAACCTGGTTTTTACGGTTACATAGGGCTAAGTTAATATCAGACACTGTGCCAACTTTTAAAAAAAAATTCCTGGATATCTCTGAAAATTAGCTGGGCTTGGGATCAGTGCAGTTGAGCTAGCTTAATCTTATTTTTATATGTTCGTGCAATATTTTTGGGTCACTTGACATTTATTTTCGTCTTGCAGACTGTGCAAAGCAAGAAACATTTGATAAGTGTTAATAAAATTCATTAAATTAAAGATAGATGATAAAATTTCTACATATTTAAATGTCTTTGAATTATTATAAAAAAATGTAATTAGAAAATTACTGGATAAATACCAAATGCAATCTCACTTGCCACAAGATCTACACTAATAATAAAAGCAGACATAAACATATGGTATCAGGTCTGCAGTGGGGACGTAAAACAATTAAATACAATCCAATTATCAATCAAATTATATCATGTGGCCTAATAATTGCGACAAAAGATCCCAATCAATGACGAATTTGTTTGTCTCTCCAATGATATTTTAAGATACAACTGTGAACAAGCTAGCGCCTGAACAACAGAAAAAAAATCTTTTTGGGACGTCATCACACTAAGAACGCTGTGGGTTAGGGTTGTAGACTGTCACAGAGCACATGTTTTTTGAAGGAGTAGATGGCCCTTGACTCTAGGATTCTATGTATGCAGAATATTTTGTTCTGGGCACATGGCAACTCTCCTAACCATTTGGGGGATTTGGATACTGAAACATTGGTACACAAGGAAAGATTCCAATATGGAGATGCCCATATTGCAAGAGGATGTGTCGTGTTTTTTTAGGGAGTTGGGACGGTATCATTGTACTGGCTTGGCGGCCGCACTACTCTTTTGTTGAGAAGGGCAATTCTTTTGTAATTATCAGGGTCACTTCCTGTATTATATTTCTGCAATACTCTTTATGGATACTTGGGTTTACTTATTTCATACATTCCATGAAAAATGGCGCCCTGCCCCTCCCTGCTGATAATTATTCCTGTGACCTTATGCTGAGTCTCTTTCATATTAAATGGTATGCATGGAGAACATTGGTATTGCATATGGGTCTGGTTTCTGATAAAGTTACGATAAATGTGTATGGCATTTATCTGCACTACTTGTGTAAAAATTTGAAATTGACAGAGTTTGTTTGTTTTTGCACCTTATTCAATAATGGAAGCTCTTTGGCGTGTGTTTAACGCATCGTTTCCTAACTGATTGTTCTCAGCGATAGAAAAGAAAGGTTTTATAGGCTGTTCTCTTGCTCTGTTTCGCCATGCAACGGTAAAAAATATAGAAAGCATGATTAAATAGCATCTATAGACATCACCTGTATACAGTATTCATGTTAATCAATTATAAGTTCTGTCATGTGCAGACGGCTGTTTGTATATCTCTCAGTATTTGTGCTCAGACTTTGTCAGTGAGTTTACCATTTGGTTTCAGTACAGGATTTTCATTTTCACCTTTTCAAAACGGAGGTCCCGTGTCGCAGTATGTGCATGTGTGGCACGCAAAAGAACCCTCTCTGCTAAAAGCCATGAGTGCTAAGCATAGGTCTAAATTTGCAGCCCTTCACCGGCAATGGTGTCGTCTCAATAAGAGTGAAATACTCTCGACGGTACGCAAAACAACAAATAATCAATCTAGGGTAATTGCTTGCGCACATGCGCAGAGAGGTTGTATGGAATTCCCCTTCATACATATTCGCAAGGTTTAAAATTAACTTTAATCACCACAAGCAAATTTTAGCTAGTGCCAAAAATTTTTACTAGCAAAATTGAAAAATCACTAGCTATTTTCAAAAATTATTCAAAGATATAAAAGAATTTCGATATTCATGTAAACGATTTCATTAATTTTTATTCAAGCCAGTACAATAGTTAAAAAGACAATGTCTTGGTTACTGATGATGTCCAATAAAAGAATGTTCTCCTGACTCCATTTCTGGCAAGATAAACACATCTAGAATGAGATTCATCGATATCATCTGATCCACAAAATTGTAATTCAACTGCAAATTTGCAATAAATTTCTGGATAAATTTCACAACCATCCACGAATCGCCCTCGGTTTTGAACCTATTTTAAGGACATGGTTACGGCTAGGTGGCTTGTGCTATCGGTAAAACTGATGCATTATGCTTCTTAAATATATCCTTATTGCTATTGTCATTAAGCTTTCTATTTAAACAAATATCGTAATCATGGTACCAATACGCGTTGTCAAAATTCTTATGAATCGTGCTTGCTGTGACACGAGACCTCCGCTTACAAGGTCATATACTAAAGAACCTTGACTCGCATATCAACAAATGCCGAGTGTTTGACGAGGGATATGGTGTGACACAGCTAAGGTAGAATGGAAATCACAACCTCCCGGTTGCAAAGGGAACGTTACCACGACAAGTCTTTAACATGCGGCCATTTTTTTCTTCTAAGTGACCTTCACCTGTGCATCCAAATTGCGAGTTCTAAAATATTACGATTACGTCCGATATTTTTGTTGATTCATTTGGACCGACGTTTTCTAGCAAGTTGTCATTCCAGTGGATTTTTTATATCATTTAATTTTATTTCACGTGATCACCTAGCGCTGTATTCTCATTGGTTAAAAACACTTTCTAAGAATTGAGGTCATTTTCGATCACTACGCTGAACAAAAGGTAATGTCTAATCGGATATTGTTTTGTTGATTGTAAGATAAAATTAAATGATAAAAATAGCTCTTATTTTTTCGGTGATATTGCAGGTATCACAACTGATATTTTAGACGGTAAAAACTTTTCAGCAGATGCGTTTCGCACTTGATGAATTTACCGTCTAAATTCCGGTGATCCCTGATCACCCGAAAAAATATAAGATTATTCTTACGAACACGGACAGTAAATTCTATGTTAAATAAGTTTATGAGGTCATTGGCTATCATTCAATGTTGCTGTTTGCGATAGGGATTTTAGGTTGATTTTTCTCGCATTTCTAGAAGAAAAGTGTCGCTATAAATTTTCCAATGAAAGTGAAAGGGAGGGATGGGTGGTAGTTCAAAAAAAAAAAAAACATCTGAAGTGGTACGTTAGTACTGAGGATCTGAATTTCAGAAGAAAATTTATAGGAAGATGAAAGAAGAAATACAAAATATTGAACCTGACTAGACCTTTGAACTCTTGTATTTTTGGGGTTTTTCTTATTGAAAGCTGTTTAAAATGTGGGATAATTTTGATGTGGGCCCCAGTAGAATTGCAAGGTTCGGATCAGTAGCCACATGGCTGCCAAAGATTTCAAGTTAGTTTTAAAACCCTGTATATATATCATCATAGGACCCGACGCTGCTGTGGTTTAATTGTTTTGTACAGTGTATTGAAAATTTGTCATGAAATACATGTATTACAACACATGCCACTATAATAAATTATTTACCTTACTTACTATATATATAATATAATATGACTATATTATTAATATATATATAATGAGATGAGGACAAGCGAGATAAGAGGTAAGGAAGAGAAGAAGAGGAGACGATGCTATGAGAGGTACCCCGTAATAGAGAAGGAGGAGGCGGAGCAAGCGAATGAGGAGGGTCCGAGAGAGAGAATAAGACAGAGCGGATTGAGGAGGGAAGGAGAGAGAGGTGATAGGGAAGGGGGAGAGAGAGAGTCACGATGAGGGAGAGAGTAGAGAGAGAGAGAGAGAGAGAGAGAAAATCGGGGAGAAGCGACTCACTTCGAGAGAGAGAGAGAAATCCGGTGAGCGTGACTTCACTTCGAAGAAGAGACAGAAGAAACTTCGACCGATCAAGGGATACCATATGGCATACCGCCACATGAAAATTTACAAAGATAGATCTACCTAAGCACTGAAAATTAAATATTTCTAAATCAAAAAGTATGATGGGTATGTCACAAAAGATGTTGTATCGTTATACATCACGATATTTTTCTAAATATTGTGATGAATGATCTCGATATTCTAGTGACACTGCATTTTTGTTTTATTTTTCTAATTTTTTCCAGAAACTCACCTAGGCATGAATAGTGCAAAAACCGTCAAATAATATAGCTTATATCTGACTTATTTGTTTGTGAAAGTAGAAAACGATATAAGAAAAAAAATAACAAAAAATTCAGAAGAGTTTTATAATTATCAAGCTGAACTCCCAAAACTCCCTATGTCAAGAAAAATAAAAATATGACTATGCATGACTATGTAAATCTGTTGAGTATTATTAATGACATTTCCAGAATTTTTAACATGTCAAACTTCTGTATAACATATTTTTTCTGCAAATTATACTATATTTCTAGAAAATACCGTTTTCGATCAGCCGAATATCGCGAATACGATAATCGTACGGACGATATTACGATATAACTTGAACATATATCGATAAAAGCCTCACCTCCTTATCAATAAATAGTCTTATCAGAAACAAGAAGCAAACTAACTTAGGATAGTAATTAAAAGGACAAAACAGAAACGTGATCATAATGAAATGATTCACTCAGCATTCAACAACATTGATTGGGACTATGAGGCTTGAAAATACACACACTTGCATATACAGCATCGGTTATCAATTATAATCTACAGAACTGAAGGGATGTTTTAAACATGTGTCTTCAAAATATAATATAAAAACGTACCCATAATAACACATGAGTTTGACACCCCTCCCTAGCCTAATAATAGAGAGTCAATACCTTTTACCCATAGAAATGAAATTACAAAAATTTTTGGAAAGGCCCTTCATCTCTACATCACCAAATCATTTATTTGTCCTTGAGCACGTGTGCACAATAGATACAGAGTATAGGTTTATTTGACAATTATAATTTTTCGCAGTTTTAGGCCCCACGTGGCCTGACGAATTCCTGGGAAAATTTTACAAAGTGTGTCTCTTCCTGTCCAAGAGATGCTTCATACAAATTTGAAAGAATGAAAAATTCTAGATAGTCAGTTTATTAACCCGTACAGAAGTTAAACAAGTCTTATCAACTTAGTACTAAAGCAATGACGCAGAGCATCGATGACGATCATCTATACATTGCAATATGTAACTTGTTTACTCAGGTGACCTAATAAAAAGAAAGACGTTGAATTGTGTTTTTGTGTCTCTCTGATTCTCATAAGCCCATACATCGCATTGTTCGTCATTTAACTTCTCGGAAGGATATAGGTGCATATGTAAAATCTAGTCAGGTACAGCATATTTCAGCATCAGCTAAATTCAATTTCTCTGCATAGTGGGACGTGCTCTTAGATATATTATCTCTCGTGTGCATCCCCGTTTCTTATGATCGAGTCTTAATATCTTATTCGCATGGAGCAAAACTTTACGGTCGAAGCAAGGATAGCTTCTTCGCTTACTTTCATTGAGAGAAACTTTTTATTACTTATCACAATACTACATCCTTCTACAATTACTTATTGCATTCTTTATGATATTTCGAGTGAGCAATTGGAGTTTGACAATCCCTTTCAATGATTATTTTAATGCACTCCATAGCTAGAGACATCAATTGAGATCGTTCCATTATATCGGATTGAGCCTGTGATCAACATCACTGAGTTGCGATTGTAGAAACCCAAACATCATTATTTTTCGCGATACATATTCTCAACTTTTAAATGGTAATACTCTTTATCAGATACATGCTGAACATGTTGCCACCGATATACGTAACAGCTTCTGTCTGAATGCGTTTATACTTTTTTATCGTTCGTTCTCTCGACATCTGAAGCATCAAACTCTGAAACGACAAAACAAAGCAAGAATTATAATACTGTTAATGCACGTGCATATTTTATAACATGATTAATATCAAATTTACTAATATCAAAGTTTTAAGCTTATTTATTAATTAAAGAAGAGTAAAATTCTTTACGTGACAATCCGAACTCATTGTTTGTCAGGCCATATCTATAAAATTTTCATCTCTGTATTCATGGGACAGAATGCGACCAGTTACCAAATACAGGTTGGATGTCGAACGAATATAGTTTGTTATATTGTTCATATGTAAGTTTTCTAATAATGAGAATATGTATTGACTACTTATGAGTGATCTATATATCTCTGGTCTCAGTGTATGCTTAAACATAGATCTTCACTCATACTCAACTTCATCGATCCGAGTGGCACTAAGAGATGGAGAGACTCTCTCAGATCGACTTAGTCTACAAAGCACCAATAATTGATAAACTGCTGCTGAATCAGACTTAATCAGGCCATTAGCTTATAAATTCACACCAAGCATCTATATTGTGATACACCATCTGATAATAGTATTTGATTTCATATATTAAGAGTGGATATTTAGCACATATAAGGATAACAGTGAATTTATTAAGGGGAGCATATATGTTACGTTGTAGGAAGGAAAAAAGTGTATTTGTGCTCATATATAGACATGTTTTATTATACTAGTTCTTTTCATACTGAATTTTCCAATTACTGGACCAGTGACAGTGGAGGTGTTACTGTGGCGTTTGTCATGGCAGGATTGGCGTTAGTCGTTGTGTGTCGCGTGTGAATAGTAGGTTTGGGAGTTTGTGAGATGGTCCCTGGTGAGATGCCTGTGCGGGTAGTGATTGGGGGGCGAGTTGCTCTACAACGATGGGTTAGGAGTGAGTGACAGTGGGTGCTGGTGTGAACAGGTTGAAGCGAAAGGGTCACGAGAGAAGGTGAAGGGGCGTCAAGTCTCATTTTCTGTAATTGGGCAAGTCAGGTTTCGATGGTGCGGGAGTGGTAACAGGAGGGATGACTAAAGTGGCAATGGGTGACAAGGTGGGTAGGGGTGTTTTCTAGACAAGTTCCAGACGGCTGCTGGGTGTGAGCACTCAGGATGTCGAGGATTCCGATGCAGATGATAGAGAAGTTTCGTGAACAGCTTTCCGACTATCTTGCGGTGTACTCTCGGGATTGATGCGCGGTGACTAAAGCGGTTCTGGAGGGAAAATGCGGAAGAGCAGGGCGGAGAGGAGGTGTGTGTTATGTTTTCTCTCTGGAGTGAGAGAGGATTGGGGCCCAAATGTCTGTAGTCAGAGGTGGAGAGGACTGGTTAATGTGTTTAGAGAGGACATTTATGGGGTGTAGGTGGGTTTTTTGTGGGTTATGATTTTTGTTGTTATCTGTCAGTACGATCGATGGAGAAGGGGTGAAGAACTAGAGTAGCCTGTGGGTGACATGACAGATGCGCGTGTGGGGTCGTGGAATTGATGCTTGGGAGGAGTGGAGGATGTGACCATTGGCTAGTAGCCGTGGCACGATGTGTGGTGGTGGTATGGCCCTTGAGTGTTTGCTCTAAAGTCTTTCTTCTCAAGTAGGAAAACTAGGGGTGTGGGTGACATCGAGTTGTGATTGAGTCCGATGCCGAGGTGCTCGGAGACTCCAGCATTTACAGAGTCAGGTTTCTCGGTTGAGGGGTATTCAAAGAGATTTGAGTGGTATTCATTTAGAAATCCTCAATTCTCGAAGGAGGAGTGGTGACGAAAAGGGAGGAGAATCACAGTGCCAAGGCGAGGAAGCGTTTAAGATGGATGGTAGTTGGTTGACTCCAGGCTTGTTCGGTGGTATGCGGGTGGGAGATGAGAGGGTGGCATTGAAACGCGGTTCAACGGTAGGGAGAGATGTAGCATGGCGGCTGCCAGGTCACAGAGGAGAGCGCAGGTCAGTACATCGGAAATGGCCAGGGCTAAAAGACACAGGGAGGTACACAGGAGCAGCAAGACGATAGGAGGCAATCGGGATAAAGGTTGCGCATAGAGAATCTTAATCGCGAGGTGTGGCGTGGGCAGGGGATTAGGGCGAGAAGTCAACACGAAGAGAAGAGGTTCGTTGCCGATGGGTGTGGAGTCTAAGTGGCTGAAGGAGGGACAGGAGGCGCGACACGTGGTAAGACTGTTAGTAGCAGATTGGTTTCAGGGTGTAGGTGGAAGAGAGGATGGGTAAGAAGGAGTATAGACTACGAAGCAATTGTTGGTTCAGTTGATGTAGAAGAAGTAACAAGAGCAGAGAAGGTATGAGAGTTGTAAGTTTTAAAAAGAGGGAGCGTTGATATAGCGGTTTCCAGGGTGGTGAGTGAGTGGGAGTGGATGGACACTCTCTCTCCTGCATTCTGTTGGGTGTAGTTTTAGGGAAAAAACGGTAAAGATGTGTGAGTGTGGAGATGAGTGGTGTGTTCATGGGCAGGTAGAGCGGCTGAAAGGGGAGAGCTTGGGTAGAGGGAGTGAAGGACTGATGGAAAGAGGGAGCTCTCTCAGGAGGATGGAGCGTATTGGTCGAAGGAGGGGGATGGTAGGGCTTTCGGTTAGGGGTGAGATAAGGGAGAGTGCTGATGAAGGGGGATGAGAGCGTCCCAAGGTAATGTCCGTTACCGCTTGGGTGGGTGGCTGGTCTAGTGGTATATGTGGCGTAATGGGTTAGCGCTTGGTCGTGCCAGCTCCCGTGGGGTGACGAGAGCTGTCCTGGGCGGTGAGCAGGATCGCTGTCGACAGTATGGCGGGTGATGTGAAGATGTGCCGCTTCGTATTGCGGGTTTTCACTTGCTGCAAGGTGGAGGCCGTGTGGAGGCCTGTTTGTATTGGGTCTCCAAATGCGGAACGGATGAGGCGCGGGAGGGAGGTGGCCTTCTGTGCAGTGTTTCCTTGGATGAGGGTGTGAAGGTTTTGGAGTTAGCTCGTGAATTTGCGGCGGATGAGGCCTAAACAACTCTCTTGAAAGTAGTAGTAAAGTCGAGTTAAGTCAATCGAAAAGGAGGATAAGAAGTCAGTCGAGGAGTTATAAGTGGATAGAAGTCGCAGGTTAGGATGGTTGCAATGTAAGATAGGTGCGAAGCATGGGGCCTTTAGTTGGTGTGGCGTGACGCTCCGGTTGAAGGATGGGGTTGTGAGCCCTCCGGAATGGGAGTAGGGGCTTGAAGCATTGATCACTCTCTCTCCCTAAGTAGGAGGGCTTGGTGATTAGGCCCGCAGTGGCCGATGTTGAGACGGAGGGAAAACGCGCTCATAGGGATTGGGAGGTGGTGAGGAGGTGGAGTGGGGTGGGGGTTTTGGGAAGCCGTGGTGACAGCAGAGATGATTAAACATCACGTTGGGTCGATATGAGTCGTTGGGGAGTGGATGGGGTGGAAGGATACATGGAGGGAGGTTGGAGAAGAAAGCAGAGATGTTGGTAGAGATGGGTAGATTTCGCGGGTAGAAGGAAGAGTATATGCAGAGTGACGTGTGTGGGTGAGCGTTTTTAAAAGGAGATTGGGGCCAGGAGATGTGTTGAATAAAGAAGCAGCTTAGTGGGAGGTGCGAATTGATAGCAGGAAGAATGGGCGTGCTGTGTTCAGCACGTGGGAAGTGAACTTTTAGAAGGAGGGGCATCTTCCTGGGGTGAGCAAGGTTTAGTTGGAACATCGAGGCTAAAGGGTCAAGTGTAGATTGAAGGGTGTATAGGACGTATTGGAGGCTGAGGGGTAGTTGCGGAGAAAGCAAGGCACGTGGGGTCGAGTGTTGGGTAAGGCCGAGAGTGTGCTTAGATGACATTGTGTCCGTAGAGTGGGCGGAGTGGGGGGGGGGTAGGAGTTTGTTGCAGTGTGCAAGATGGCAGGTAGTATAGTGCAGGTGTATCGGTGAGGGTGCGAGATGGAGCTTGGTGAGCGTGAAAACGGTGGCTGATAGATATCGATGGTGTCTGAGATAGGTACGTCCGGTGTTACCTGAGGAGCGTGTGTGGAGAGGTGGGCCGAGGATAGTTTGGATGCAGGAACTGCGTGTGGTGTGGGAGGGTGGATGATCGTATGGACCAGCAGAAATGACTGTTGCAATGTCAGTGCTGGTTGGGGTCTTGGTTGCGTGTGTGAGTTAGGCGGGGTGAAGCTGTAGTGAGGTGGGGGAGAGTGAGGAGGGACGTGTGGTGCATGTGCGGGACAGGAAAGAACGTGGCGAGTAGCGAGGAAGGAAGGGAGAGAATGAAGTACTGGCCCATGTGGTCAGGGACAGGTGTTCAAAGAGACGAGTGGGGGCGCAAGTTGAGGAGTTTCGTTGGGTAGTGGTTGGGTGCGAGATTTGTAGAGTGGGGGCGCCCGCCCGACGTGGGAGGAGCAGAGCGACGAGGTGAAGATATGTCGGGGATCGGGTTCGCTGGAGTGTATGCGTGGGGTGGAGGTGAGTGCTCGGTTCTCGTAGTGTTTTAAAGCGGAACGCGTGGGGGAGTCGTGCGCGTGTCGAGGAATTCGACGTGGGCCGATGGAGAGATGAGATTGCCGGAGAGGGTGGGGAAGAAGAGAGGAGGAGCAGGTTAGGCTCTTCAGATGGGTGTTGGCTGTGTGAAGAGAAGAGGTGGTGATGGGGCGGAATGCCCTGGAGCAGAGCGGAGAGGTGGCAGGGAAGGGGTGGGGTGGGCGTGCAGGATTGCCGGGAAGGAGCGGAGAGTATAGAATGTAAGCTGATAGTGCTAGAGGGAAGCTGTTTGGGAGGCAGGAGCCTGTTCGAGAGACAGATGGTACTATTAAAACAGGTAGTGTTGGAGGGAGCGGAGCCGGCGGAGTCGGAGAGAGGAAGGATGCGAAACGCACAGATAAGTGTGAGTGTTGCGAGGTGTTTGGGTGGTGGGGTGGCGGGGGGGCGGTGACAGTGGATATCGAATGGGGAAGGGGCAGATGGCGCGCTAGCGTGGCGTGGGAAAGTAGAGGGGTAGCGAGAGAAGACACGAGTGGTCAGCTGGAGGGTGTGGGTAGAAAGAAGGGTAGAGGGGGTGGGTGAGAGAGCGGAGGAAGCACATGGCGGGAGAGAAGGAGGTGTGCGTATGGGATCGTGGGGTTCTGATGGGTGGAGCTTGCAGGGAGGTCTAGGTAGTGATGGCGGAGTGTGTATGGTACGCGATTACGCGAGGGGGCGTGAGGAAGAATTGAGAGTTGGTGGCGGGCGGAATGCGGGCGGCGGACGTCGGTACGAGGGCGGCGTGAGGGCGGGCGAGTGGTGTAGAGACGTGCTAGTTAAACGAGTTTCGGGATGCGCGGTGGTGTGGTGGGACAGGTGGGGTTGCCAGTGTTCAAGACGAGGTTTATGAGCCAATAGCGTCGTAAGATGAGGGGAGGCGCGCGGGCGAGGAGGGGCAGTGGGTATGGGGGTGCCGCGTGGAGGTGGCTGGATGGGAGGGGCAGAGGGCCTGAGGGAAGGTCGGGGTGTAGTTGCGGGTGTGTTTGAGGCAAGGGGGGTGGTCTGGGCTTTCGGCAAGGGTGCGGTGGGAGCTCTGCAAAGGTAAGACAGGGCCAGGTGTCCGCAGTTTACGCGCGAGGACAGAGGGAAAGAGTCTGAGCGCAGGGGAGGGTAGTGCGGTGAGCTTAAGGGGCGAAGGAGGGCAGCGCAGGGGAGGGTAGGGTGGAGGCGCGATGTAGGGCGGGGGTGAGGATCGCCGGTGGTTGCACGCGTGTTGGTGGGGTGAGTGGAGCATGGAGAGTGGATGTGTCGGGCAGGGGTGGGACTCGGATAACTAGGGGTGGGAGCTCGTTCGGTGGGAGTGGACGGAGGGAGACAGCGTGGAGAACGGCGCGGACACATTCAGGTTGTGGTGTGGGGGATGGGACGAGGGGGTGGGTAGGGTGGACTGTTGAGGGCGACCGGGTGTTGAGAGAGGGGGGTGGGGATGCGCTGTGCGAGCTAGGGTGCGGTTGATGCGCGTGTAGAGGCGTGCGGGTGGAGAGGGAGTACCGTGGTTGCGGAGCTTGTTCGGAGGGGTTGATGAGTAGGTGAGGGAGGGAAGATATGAGTGATGTGGATGTGAGGTGGCGGAAGTCCGGGAAGGGATGCGGGCTTGGGCGCAGGCGTAGGCGCAGGTAGCGAGAGCCGTCGGCCTGGTTGGATTTCGGGATGATTGCAGTCGTAAGGGCGGAAGAGGTGGTTGGGTGGTGTGAACAGAAGGGCTGACGCAAGAGGCAGATGATGAGAGTTTAGTGGGGCGAGTGCAGGATTAGGGATAGGTGCAGATATCGAGGAGCGTTGTGGACGGGTGAGTGGTGGAAGTCGACGAGTGGAGGCGGTGGCGACGGGTACTGTAGAAGAGGGAGATGGGTTCGCGGTGATGGATGTGCGTGTCGTTGGCAGGGTGTGCTGGGGCGGGAGGTGGGTAGGTTTGTGGCGGTCGGGTGCGTCGGGTTGTGAGGGAGGGGAGGCGGCACAGGGAAGGAAGATTAGGGCTGGTTGGGCGGCGGAGTGTAAGGTGGGAGGCGGGCACGAGCAGAGCAGTGGTGTGTTGCCGGCTCGTAGAGTGGGGCGGAGTGGGTAAGAGGGTAGTAATTGGGAGGTGGGTGGAGAGGAGGGTGTAGCGGGTCAGGTGGCGGCTGGGCGGTCAGAGGGTTCTAGTGGAGGCGGAGATAGAGTTTGTCCGGTTTTGGTGCCTGGCGGGTGGGTGGTGGTCGCGGCGACTCTGCGGAGAGGGCTGGTAACAGAGCAGTATTCCGGGTTGAGATGACAGGCCTGCGCCCGGGATCCATCGTGGAGGAGGGTGGGGGGAAGGTGGAGTGGCGGGGGCGGGGGGGGGCGGGCTGACTGGTGGCGGGGCCGTGGTAGAGTCTACGTCCATAGTCAGGGATGCGCGGTTTGCGAGAGTAAAGGAGGTGATTGTTGTCTGGGGTTCGAAGTGGGGGAGAGAGGCATTTGGAAGAAGGGAGAGGTTGTTGCCGCGCGGGTGATGTGGATTTTGCTCTGGTTGGGTCGGTAGGCGTGTGGTAGAGTGGAATGAGCGGGCGTGGAGTGGGGGATTACCGCTGGGGATGGATTTTGTGGGACGGTGGTCGCAGCTTTCAGGTCGTGACCCGACTGGAGCGGGGAGTCGTGTTGATTGGGATTGTGGACAGAGGACGTTCACTCAATATGCTGCCCAGGATCTTGCTGACATGTGGGGTGGGAGTGGAGTCTTGAGAAGGGTAGTGTATATCCTGGAGGTGGCGCCCGATAGGTTGACGTTGTGAGAGAGAGAAGGAACGAGCGAACTCGATTCTAACGTAATGAATGGGAATACAAGGTATTGTGTTACAGGAACTGCAGTGCGCTTTTAGGCATATTCCCCGCTATGGGGCGGAGCGGAGATGCGCGCGAATGCTCGCTGTGGAGCTCCACCGCCCGCCGTTGTGTTGGAGGGGTAGTTGCGAATGATGCTGTGATGGGAGATGGAGTGAGGAGGTTTGCACACCAAGATGGCGTGATGTTACAAAAGAGTCAGCGTGCCACGTGTGTATGTGCAAGTCAGGGGGGGAAAAGGCTGTGGTGCAATAAGGGTGTGACCGCGTATGAGGGATAGGAGGTTGTTTGTCTAGGATAAGAGCCAGGAATTTTCAGACGCTTGAGCTGCAGGGACAGCTTTTTACCATATTACTTTGCGTCTGCAACTGGAGAGAGAATGCTGTTGTTTGGAATATCCATCACCCATCATTTGGATGTACCTGATCGGAAGCAAATTTCACAGATAACGGCATATTGTTATACGTCCTCCCGAGCGAGACAGTAGTTACTGAATATGATGCATTGATCAGAGATAGCCAGTCAGGGCAGGTTTTACATTGGTTACATCTGCCGTTTGTCTAGAGAATCAAGTATCATGCCTTATAATTTTGGTTTACGAATAAGTCTTCTTGGTGAAAATCATAGACTCATACCACAACATGATATATCATGATGAGCATTAAGCGAAGAAGGAACTAGGCATCAATGATTCTTGGGGGTTTGTCATAATGATCCTGAAACGGTAAAAGTATTTTTGGTGGGCGGGTCAGCAGATTGTCATAGAGCAATAGTCGTATGGGCACCGCAAGTTATCAATTAAAAGAGGTAGTGCGGTTAGGGGGCTATTTCAGAGGATTGTGCGGGGGAGAACTGGATCGGAACGGGAGAGACTTTCTTTATAGTTTAGTAGGGGGAATTAGTATATCGAATAGGACGCCTAGCACGACCGGCATAGAGCTAGTTTTCATGTTAGTTCCGTCGAATGGTCGTAGGTATGTACCTGATCCCCGCTGTGAGGATTATGGGGGAAGCTCGGGCCAGGGTCCTTTGCAGTTGACTTACGAAACGGTGAGTCGATATCCTTCTCCTTGTTGTCCTGCGATGCGCTCGCAGGCCTGCACCTCAGTGTTGTTCACAACGAGAGAATCCGGGTGGAGAATAAGAGGAAAAATACCTTACATCAGCGGAGAGTGGTTATGATAGGTGATGGTGGACAGTTCAAGTGTTAGGGTGCGTGTGACATGATCGGCGTACTTGTGTCGGCGAGTGGATAGGGATGGGGAGTGTGGGGGAATGACCAAAGTGCTTGGAATAGGCTGGCGTGTGGCTCTTGGTTGACAAAGTTGCTTGTTCGTTCTTGACTCGGTATGAGTGCCAGAAGTTGGGAAAGGAAGAAGTGGCAGCGGGATTTGAAGGAGAGAGTGCAGAGTCTTTAAGAAGGAGTTAAAGATAGGGTGGAAAAAGTTGTTGATAGGCGCAGTGAGGGCAGATATGAGACGACAGACAGTGGAGCGACGGAGCGGAATAGGCTGAATTCGGGAAAAGTAGCTACATTCTTTCTGGGCGTCAGGGAGTAGCGTAATAAAAAGGCATATCGTAGATCTTTGATTGTGAAGTTCATAAACTTTCACACTGGCGCTCTGATGGGGAGACTTGAAGAGCAGAGATAAGAGGAGAAGGAGAGCCGTTTCAGCACGAGACAGAGGTGGTGACATTTTTTGTTCTGAGAAGATGCTTAGTGTATTTATCGTCGATGCTCATCAGTATTATACACGTTGCCGATATTGATTGACAGAAAAGCTCTTA
>CAJDSM010054589.1:446-11923 GCA_903981925.1 Ostrea lurida | reverse complement strand
TTCACCTGTAAAATGTTCATTACTTTTGACCTGAAACTCATAATTTGCAGACACCAGAAATTTTATTAAACAATAATGAATAAGTTTTATTTTGGAATAAGTAACTTCACAATAATTTCATTGCAATATTCAGATTTAAGTCTTAAGCTTAAGTATGATGCTTCATGATCCCGGGGCCTCAGACCTAAGGAAGTGTCATGACCTTCATCCAAGGTTATTGGTCAAAGGTCAAGGTCACTACAGTCTACACACATAATGGTTTAAACATTATCCAGACCATAACTTTTGACTGAGTGCATGGATTGGAATAATATTTCACAGAATTGTTGTCCTGGACACAAGAAGGTGTCAGGACCTGAGGCAAGGTCACTGGTCAAAGGTCACAATGGTTACATTGTCCGGATGATAAGTTTTCATTGAAAGCATGGATTGAAATAATATTTCACGAATTTGGTCTTCCCTGCGAGGATGATGTAGGAATACTTCATGGAACATTAAGAAAAATTATGAATTATATTCCTGAACCAGTTGAGATCACGCCCATGAATAATTCATGACTACCCATGAACTTATTATGGACACTCATTAAAGTCATGAATTTAATTCATGAAATAAGATTCATGAATATTCATGAACTAGGAGTAGTCCATGAACAAATTGCCCCGGTGGATGTAACATCATGAATCTTCATGACATGCGAAGAATATGTAAATTCATGAAACTTCACGAACATTCAAGAATATGTAAATTCATGAAACTTCACGAACATTCAAGAATATTATAATACAGCATTTGCATATTCACTGTTCCACTCTGCTATGACTGCATTTCACATGAATGCATGTCAGTTAGATATGTTTACAAGAGATCTTGAATCACACTTCTATATCTAAGATAGCAATTGGTTTGAGCACTTGCATGTCTCTCTCTTGTAAATTTAATCAAAGTTAATAATATCATAGTGGTGAAATGCTTATATGACATTTTGATAAGATTTCATGTTAAAAGTGTTTAAAGATCAAAAGTTAATTTCATTTTGCAGTTTGGGCCAAATTCGACCCAGTTAATTTTTTTTTAGATTCAATTACAAACAAAATTATATCTTGTATTAAAAATATTGTTTATACCAAAATAAAAATATGAAATACAAGCTATTTAATGTTGGTATAACATTCCACAAGATCAATAACTCTTTTTATGAAAGAAAAAAAAAAGAATGGAACAAAACTCTTTGATGAAGAATCATGAATGTTCATGAATCATGTATGTTCATGAATAAAATGTTGAAATTATTCAGAGAATTTCAATTCAATATAAAGTTCATAAATATTCTTCATTATTCATGAACTAATATTATTATGAGTTATGAATATTTTATTCATGAACCACTTTTATGAACTGTCAAGAATCTTTTATGAGTCATTCATGAACTATTATGAACAAATCATAAAAGTTCTTAAAGTCATGAATATCATCTCATAAGGGAGACCCAAGGAAGTGTCATGACCTTGATCCAAAGTTATTGGTCAAAGGTCAAGGTCACCACACACATAATGGTTTAAACATTGTACGGGTCATAACTTTTGACTGAGTGCATGGATTGGAATAATATTTCACAGAATTGTTGTCCTGGACATAATAAGGTGTCATGACCTTGAGCCAAGATCACTGGATAAAAGTCAAGTTCACAATGTACATCGTGGTATAAACCTTATCTGGATGATAAGTTTTCATTGAGTGCATGGATTGAAATAATATTTCACAGAATTGTTGGTCTAGACCCAAGGAAGTGTCATGACCTTGAGCCAAGGTCACTGGTCAAATGTCAAGGTCAAAAATAATGAAAATGCACATAGTGGTTTTAACCTTGTTCTGACCATAACTTTTCACTGAATGCATGGATTGGAATGTCAGATATTTCACAGAATTGTGGTCTAGACCCAAGGAAGTGTCATGACCTTTAGTCAAAGTCATAATGCACATAGTGCTTTTACCATTGTCTGGGCCATGACGGGCATATATTGCTATATCATTGCTCTTGTTCATTTAAAAGTTACATTGATGGTGAAAAATGTCTCTAAACCCTTCATGTTTGGTGTCAATCTGATTCAAATACAGATCTCTCATATATAGTGCATATATAGCACAAAGACCAGTAACTGGTCAACAGGGGATGCTTACACCTCCTAGGCACCTGATCCCACCTGTGGTGTGTCCAGGGGTCCATGTTTGCCCAGCTCTTGTTTTTTGTATTCTATTTGGGAGATTGATCACTGTTCATTTTCTTTGCCTAAAATTAGGGTTGAGTATCGATATACAAAATGCGTATCGTGATATATCGATATTTTGTTAGTGCATCGTGATACATATCGATACATATCGCTTTCCCATTGTGTTCTGTTATTGAGTTATTTAAACTTTAAAACAAGTGTCACCATTTGTAAATTAAAACCATTTAACAAATTATATAAACAACATTTTATTCAAGAAAAAACAACAACAAAAGAAGAACAATACAAAGCATGCTGATTCATGGTAATTTGGATAAATCAAAAAAGCAAAATGGACTAGATAAATAATATGTTTTAGTGAAGTTAAATTTTTTAACCCGTATAAAAAAAAACGGTTTTCTGGATTGGCGTACTGGTTATCGAACCAAAGAAAAAAATATTGCAATAAACCGGTATACCAATATATCCTTACACCTCTACCTAAAATACATAGAGGTCTTGTTCTGTAATGTAAACATGACCTTTGCTTTGGCCAATCAGATTTGAGCTTATCATATCCAAAATGTAGGTGATGTAATCCAACTGGAACAAGCCAGCATCCTAAAACTTTGAAAATATTGAATGTAAATGATGTTGTCGCAATCAAATCTTATACTTATGTATAATACAATGGGGAGTAACTTAATACACATTGCCATGTTTAATTGAAAGATAACAATTATGTACTTTGATTTTCAGCTCTACGACAAAAGTAATAATTATTGTGATTGGTTTTATCATTAACTTTTTTGCGAATTGACCATCTATTGGTCAATGTCAGACCTCTCTGCACTATACAAGAGATCTGTGTATTTTTAATAATGTGATTGTTTTTGTGCAACATTATAGAAATACCCTGAGATAGTGATAAAAATGTTTTTGTGTACTCTTAGAATAAAGTTTGAGATTAAGGTACTATTTACATACAGCCAACCTACCCTCATTTTGACTTGTATGTTAGCAGATACATAACAATTTTTAGTTTTGATTATAATTTTAAACATTTTCTTATTGTGAAATAAGTGTTCAGCTCTAATTTTCAGATTTTGTGTTTTATAGGGAAACCAAAGTCAGGGACACACTCTTTGTCTGATGCTATGCTGACTGATTTAAGAGACAGATGTCCAAATTTGGAAGAAATCCATTTAAGAAACTGTAACATAACCAACTTAAACCCAAAACTGTTTCCAGCAACACTTGTCAGACTAACACTAGAAAACTGCGCAGTCCAGCCTGGTTTAATGAAGAATTTCAGTGAAGATTTACTGCAGCTTTCTGACCTGAATGTATCGGGAACTGTGAGGTTTGATGACACAGAACTTTCTTTTCTGGGATGCACAAACCAGTTAAAAGTACTGATACTAAACGGCTGTTATAGAGTGTCTGTGGAAGGTCTTACTAAAGTAGCTCAACAGATGACAAACTTGGAGAGGCTGGATTTGGAAGATACGGGCATAAAGAACACAAATCAGAACCTTGAATTGGCTGCTCATCACATGACGCGTCACATGTCCTCTCTCAAACATTTAAATTTCAAAGGTTGTACATCCCTCTCGCCCACAATTCTTCAGAATCTTCTCTCAGGTTTGAAAAAATTACGGACACTGAATATAGCATGCTGTTCGCTAGTTAAGTACAGTTCTCTTGTTACAATGGAGCAAAATATGAAAGGCCTGAGAATGTTGGAACTTTGTCCGTGCCAAATGGAAGGTCACAGTGCAGAGGATTTGGAGTCGCTTCTTCTAGAGTGTACTGTTGATGTGGTGGAAAAGTGTCTCTGTAAAGAGAAATAGAGAATAAATGAAATGTGCCCAGCTAAGTTATTCCATTTTAACAAATGATATATAAGTACTTAACAAGTGTAATATACATGCATCTAGAAAATGTGAGAATTTGTTTAATAGAATTGACAAAAACTTGATTTAGAAATTCAAATTGTGAGATTTTATTGAATAGAGTAGTCTTACATGTATGTGTAGTAGACATTTGTTGTGTACATGTTCGTACAAGGTAGAAACAGAAAAAACAAATATTTATATCACACTTANCAGACATTTGTTGTGTACAGAAAAAACAAATATTTATATCACACTTAAAACTATAAATTATATTTGAATGTTGTGTTCTGAGAATTTTAATCAAATTTAAACTGAGAGCAACTAATTNATTGTGTTCTGAGAATTTTATTAATCAAATTTAAACTGAGAGCAACTAATTTTTTTAAGTCATTGATTAAATGAAGTACATATAATGGCGTCGGTGGCCTAGTGGGTTAGGTCGTCTGACTCGAGACCGACAGGTCTTGAGTTCGAATCCTGGCCGTGGCAGGTCGATGTTAGTGCCTTGGGAAAGGCACTTTACACGAATTCCTCACTCCACCCAAGTGTAAAGGGTGTACCCTGGCTGATATAAGACTGTGAAGATCTTGTCAGAATGTATAGTGTTCTAGCACCTTAATGGCAGCTTGCACTGAGAATGTTCTGGCTTGTAAGGTTCTGCTGGGGATATAATGTATTGTAAAGCGCTTTGGTACCGGTACTTAGGTATTAAGCGCAATATTAAATCCAATCATTTATTATTAAATGTTACAAATTTATAATATATAGTACTTCTTGAATACCACATTAATATTTCATTTTACGGACACAAATATATTACTTATATTATGTACAAAATTCCTTTTGTATAAAAATAACAGTCAATTTCAAAATACGCTGTAGTTTTCTTCTTTTCTTCGTAAATATTTGTATCCTTGCGCAACTAGGTTGCAGAGGGATATAGCATCGCTGTCATGAGGCCGGTGTGGTTTTTGTGTGTCTGTGATCCGTGAACATTGCTGAACAAAGATTAGAAGACACGCATTTTTCAGAGGATCACAAATTGTTACCTAAACTCGTAATGTGCCCATGTAAAAAAGGCATGACCCTAATCTAATTAAAATCAGATCCTCTCAAAGTTGTTACACTGAGGACGATTTTCTGTGATTGGAGCCTCTTTCAAGATACCAAATCTTACCTATTTTAAATCTTTTGAAGATCGAACTCAGCTTCATCGGAACCGACGCTTACGAAGTTGCCTTTGTAGAGAGATAAGATCACTCTTGCCTAAAAATTTGTATACAAGATCAAACAAGAACATTTATCAAAAGATCATAAAAACCCTCACAAATACTCCTAACAAGTTCCAAGGTGGTATACCCCTAACCTTCATCACAACCGTCGACTGATAGGCATCCACAAATGTTGCCTATGGGAGAGGATGAGCCCTATTATTTTTCAAGCATTCAAGGAGTAGGCTATTGACTGTAGTCAAAGTGATTTGACCTTGAAGTACTGCCTTAAAGATCTTGTATGGCAAGGGGATGCTTTACATATACTGTCTCATTGAAAGATGCACATGCAAATTAATGCAAGTTTTTGACATATATTGTAAATGTTTTCATATGGAGCATTCTTGTTGGTTTGGAGTTCGGGTAAATTCAAGATACGAAAACACGAGTAAACAAGAAATGTTTTAAAATCACGTTGACCTGTATACTCTTTCATGGGTAATGATTGGATTGATTATATGTTTTTCGTCCCACTGAATATTTCACTGCATATTGAGACGTCACCATGCCGGTGAAGGGCTGCAAATTTAGACCTATGCCTTAGCACATCGTGGCTTTTAGCAGTAGGGTTCTTTTGCCGTGCAACATTTGCTTGACACGGGACCTTATGTTTTTAAGGTCATATCCGAAACAACCTGTATTTCTCACTTTAAAATGCTGGAGCTTCTCGGCTGAAGGAGCACAATCACTAACTATTTTCACATCTTAGGTTTGACGCGGCGGGGGCCTTAACACGCGGCTCGAACGTCATGGGTAATGAATTGGTTTGTGATCATAAAACAGTTTTTGAATTTGATTTCTTTTTTCTCATACCATGGTTTGCACGATGCACAATGCTGATACTTTATTGTGTAAAAAGCGACAAAACTACAAAAGAAGTACATGTATATTCAGGAATGATTTATTTTCTTAAAAATAATCTTTAAAAAAAACAAACAAGGTCCCAACAACATTTGAAATGAAATTAAGTGTGGTAATATGTACACTTGACAATATAAAAACAATACATTTAATCAGCTTCTATATAACATAATTGTACCTAGAAGATTCCACTTATATTAAAAGATCGACTGTGCATTGTTTCATGGAATATATATGAACACACTATCAACAGTTTGTCTTTAAGTAACCTTCTCATTAGAATTGATTCTTCCCCTGACATATTCTTCAGTCATGTCTGTGCTTTGTTCACTCTGTTAGTCATGCCTTTGTCGACTTTTGGTTGCGCTTTGATTTTGATTAATGTGGCCTTCCAGTTGTTGCTTTTCTTCTTTTGATCATTTCTTTGCCTCAATTTGTTTGGCTAAAATTTCAGCGCGAGAATTAGCACTTGATCATGACAAAGGTGATAAACACAAAAGCACATAGTTTCACAAAATTCCAAGGTCTGTCGCCGCCCTTTTATCATGCGTGTGAGCATCTCGCGCCAATCCCAGTCAAACATGGCCCTTAGAATTGTCCTTTGTCAACTGAAACAACGAACATTAAATTAAAACACAGGAAATAATTATTATGTCGACTTCAACACAAAAGAAACATGGATGGTAGTTCTTAGAAATAGGGCACTAAATGAGAACAGGTTCGACATTTACTCTAGCGGATACATGTAGATACTTCCTCCGTTCAATTTCAGACATATATTTATTCAATCAATATTCTATACATAAAATATAAATCATTTATTTCAGTTTGAGGCAAAACTTACAAATAACTGGATTTTTATGATGTCCGGCGTTGGTTAAATGAAATCGAAAACAGGATGTTGCTACACATGAACAGGAAGTGTTAGTCACCTTGATAGGTCGTACCATGTATACACGTCGTGTCCTTTTTCTCCAGGGGCGGATCCACATTTTGTTAAGAAAATACGGAGAGAGAGAGAGAGGGAGAGAGAGAAGAAGAGAGAGGAGAGAGAGAGAGAGAGAGAGAGAGAGAGAGAGAGAGAGCCAGAAAAAAACAACCCTACGTACCTTCAAGTATGAATCATCGAAGGCGCTTGATCAGTTTATATTCATTTCAACCACATGTTTATATTTAATTTAGAAAGTTTAAAATGATTCTTTGTAATAGTAAATCATATGAAAAGAAATCTTCGTCCACAAAGAATGGGCGGAGACGGTAAGCGAAGCGAAGCCCATTTCTTTGTTGACAAAGATTCCTCTTCATTATATGATCTTACTGGACTAAAACAGAACCCAATGTTCCAAATAACCACTCCCCATAAAGCATCAACAATAGTGTATATGTGAGTTGACAGTTGTTTGATTTCAGACCTATGGTACAAAATCGAGCACGCATACATTCAAATTGAATTCTTTCAAGGTAGTCAGATTTACGTGGGATATTAAAGAAATTGATTAATTTTTGCTTTACTAGAGACTGTGATGGAGATTGTCAACAGCCACCAAATTGATGGACATTTCCTTTTTCCCTTACGCAAAGTCTTAGTATCATAGTGTTGGCCACAGTACTTAGCGTCTTATTATTCGTGCACCCCGAGTTACCAAGGTCCGTACTATGCTTTTACAAATTACGTTGTTTCATTTCTTTGAAAAATTCTTATTCGTTTTTTCTTTTAATCTCAGATCTTATAAGACGGGACCACGTCTTGTTGTTTACAAGATAGCAAAATTGAGTTCATTTCATTAAAACCAAACCGCCAATGATGGATTAATTACTGTAACCTTTGCATTGGAAAATCTCGCATTACTGTCACAAAAGCCAACTATCATGTGTTATTGGAATACATCAATTGAGAAACGCCCCCTTGCAAAATGAACCAATCGAACACGTATTCTGTACTTGAAAAAAAAGAAACGATATCTTCGACTTATGAAGAAATCCATATACATTGTGAAATTTCGGGTATTTGCATTGTTGAAAATGGGTATGTTCTAAATATTGATGGAGCTTTAAAGTTAGTACATTGCCGAGGCCGTTTTGCAAATTTAAGTACTATAAACGGCTGGTCATGTAATTTTTCGCAAAGTACAATGTAATTTATTACTGACGAACACCTTGGAAAATAAATTAATATCAACGAAATTATCTGAGTATTAATCAATACCCAATGCAAATGAAAACTGTTTTCTACTAATCATGAATCTTTGATTCTTATTCATGATATCGCTCTGATTTGGTTTAATACAGTCATATTTAAAGATTTATTCAAATCTTAAAAGTATTGGTCGAAACCATGCACATATAGGCCCCGTGGAGTACCAGCGTTCATTGCGATTGAGCTGGCTGGGTGGTCAAGGAAATCAGTCTTTATGGCGCCGCAGGATGACTAGAAAGTGGACACGCCACCTAGAAAGTGAACGCTTCCACTTACTAATTACCAAAAACCGGAAATCTATTTACAATCTATCCTTTCCAACTTACACTTGTAAATTAATGTTTATTTAGGCCTATGATTCAAAATAAAAATTTTTTTAATTGAAAAAAAAAGTCATCAACCTTTTTTTCTTTTTATCCTAATCTCTGGAATCGAAAATCCTAAAACCAGCGGATATATCATACACAATGTAATAATTATACTAAGTTAGTGGAGTGTAGTATACGGTATAGCATTAGCCAATGGTTTCAATCTGTATATTTTTAACTGATCGTCAATGGTTCTTTCAAGCATGAAGAATCGACATTAGAAATCGAAATCGGCTTAAAGCATACGATTGATTTTAGCCGTGCTCTACGACATTGTTTCCCTGATGTTTGCAGGTTATCTTCAGTCGTGTTATTCGACAGTATGGACATGGTACACGTGCTTACTGCTGTTACACATATCGACAGTTGTTTACATTCGGCGCTGCCTCCGTAGTGGAACTGTGCGTTACGGACAACAACCGTCGCGTACGCTGTGGCGATGGGAATCACGTTACCGCCTCACCCGGATACCGGGAACGAGGTCATTCTCTACCAGAGGGCGTTAGTACGTTTCTCTCCAACACCTCTGTTATCGTCCTAAAATTACAAGGATTTTTGTAAAACGTTTAGTTTTTTAATTATTTACAGAATTTTTATCTTATCATATTAAAAACCAAAGACTTATCTTTTTTGGCATTATTATTGGGGGTATTTAAAAGATAAAACTACAATAAAACAACATTCAAATTTGTTGAACTATTTTGTTTTGCCTCGCAATAATTTCACTTAGTTAGATCAGTGACGTATCAATATACGTCACACACGTCACTGGTTAGATGTAAAACATGGAACAAACACAAAAACTCGTAGAAGTCGTAAGCTCCATGTGACAGAAATAGAGATTACGGGAGAACAAGAAAAAGCTCTGGCCGAACTACTTTTGCAGACATAACAGAGGATGGTAAGTGAAGCTTGCGTAACCGCGCCCTCTGGTTGAGAGATTGGAACGGAGGTTATGTGTGGTGTTTACGTGGTGTGCGTTCAGGGACATTCACTGAACTCGGACAATACCAAGATAGATCTAGAATTTAAACAATATTACATATTATGTTAAATCTTTTGTCTCTTATATACATGTAAATCTGCATAGCTTAGTAACCATGCATGAATAGATGTATATTTAATCCTCTTGAAAAATTGGGAAGAATTCTATATCTTCATAAGAGGTGCCAGTCTTAACGGTGGAATGCTATTTTGCTACACAGAAAAAAAAAAAATGATGTAGATGAAAGTATAGTAGGATTGTTAAATTAACTATATTTTTGAAAAAAAAAAAAATCAAATTCACTGTATTTTGTCAAAAAATGCATGCTTTTTCTTTTTTTTTTTTTTTTTAGCAGAAACCAAGGTTTTGAAAAATAAATTTAAAATCCTTCCTGGAATCAACCCGCGATCTACAAAAAAACTCAGTAGGCAACGTTGCTAAACCTAATTAAGCTACTCAGATCAGTTAGGCATTTCAATTTTGAATTGATTAAACATAACCCTAAATATTTATTATTATTTAAACAATATTTTATTCACCAAATAAATATGAATGGGATGGGCAGCAGATTGCCTATATTAGCCCTCTTCCCTACATGCAAGGTCATAAGTCAAAACAATATAGACCAAGATACATTTACAAAGAAAAATACATATTACCCCACGATACATTATATATAATATACACACACGAAAATTATATTGTAGTAGAAGTAAAAAAGAAGGGGGTGGGTCATATATAGTATTTTCCATTCCATGTTCAACGGATAGCAGCCATTATGACAGCTAGTGTAGAGGGAATTCTTACCTTAAAATATTTATATCAGCATATATATCATCTGCAATTTCCTATTCTACCGAGTAAATCAGTTGACGCCGTAACTTATATATTGATTTTAATTTCATAAATATCATTTACCGAGAATTTAAGTAAGTACGTTGTTACAGTGAGAACATTCTCAAAAAAATACCAAATTTAACCTTCTGTGGAAAAGAATATATCATACTTAACTTAAAACAATTTAAGGGGAGTATTCACATATATTTACCATTTTTGATAAACGCATGATTACCAAATATATTTTGCATGGTGGATAAACCGATGATTTTGAGTTTTATTAACTTTGAGTGCACAATTATCTTCCATATCTGCAGTTTCGACACAAACGACCGTATGGAAAGATCGAGAGAAGCACTCGCTCGGTCACTGACGATGAGAACAATAGATATAATATGACCAAATGCTGATGGTCAATATTAATAATGTAATACAAGCGTCAAAATGGATAAAATGCTGTCTGACATTTTACATACCGATTGTTAAAACATAAATACTGACTGTTTGACTACGAATTATTCCTTTTTTTTAAAAATCAAGATATAATGTTACTTCTTTTCTGCATCACGTCACAAATTTAGAAGGCCCCCCCCCCCCCCTCCATACAGGATTCGCGGCTGATGTGACCGGTCATCAGGGATTGCTTGATTCTTATAGGCACCCGATTCCATTTAGTGTGTTCCAGGAGTCCGTGTTTGTTCTCAAAGTATTCTACATAGGATTTAAATACGAGACGGATCACCATCGTTTATCTTCACTTTTTCGCGATTCGAAGATCAACGAAGAAAGATCAGAGATTCTGGCTTGGTTGATATCTAAACAAAATAAGAAAAATGAGTCTCTTTTTCCC
>CAJDSM010054588.1:0-11262 GCA_903981925.1 Ostrea lurida | reverse complement strand
AAAGATTTGGTATGAAATAAGTCTAATTGTATATCATCATTCATTTGAAGGAAAAGTAAGAACCCCACATAAGTAATGTTATTCAGCATTACATTAAAACCTTTACAATATCGTTGCAGCCGGTAGGTCGTGAGTTCTAGCCCCGCTTGTGACGTCTATGATCGCGTTAAATCTAAAACTTAAACATAACTAATCATTACTTCTTCGCATTTTTGTCTGACGTGTTTCATAGCAATTGTTAAGCCGTTTTTCATACACTGATTTGACTGCGGATTACTTCATTTACCTGATCAAGACAATGGGCTCACGGCGGGTTTGACCGGTGAACAGGGGATGCTTACTCCTCCTAGGCACCGGATCCTACTTCTGTCCAGGGGTCCGTGTTTGCCAAACTCTTGTTTTTGTATTTTACTTGGGACTTACGAAATTGATCACTGTTCGTTATCTTTGCCTTTACATTCAGACGTAAGAATCATTGGTCTTTTAGATATTCCTTTAAATAGAGACCCTGAATTGCGGCAGTTGTTGGCAAGTAAGAGAGTCCCCAATGTTACGGCCCTGAACGCTAAGTATAGACCTACATTTGTGGTGCTTCACCTACTGCTGGTAACGTCTCAGTTTTAGTGGAATATTCTCGACATAACGTTAAACAAACAAGAAACGAGACAACTACAAGGAATCAAAGTGCTTTCACTCAAAATCGAATAAAAACCTATCTCAAAATAATTTAAGAGATCAAACTATCAAAGAAAGAAATATATATATGGAAGGTTTGCATAAAACAATGATAACGGATTGTTAATTGTGTGCAGTTGGGCCCGGGGTTCTACACATTATGCGACGTAAATCAAAGCCTACAAATATCTCCAATACCCAGAAGACGTTCATGAGGAGAAGGATATAAAGGAATTGGTACGACTGACCGGTGCTTTGCCCCGGGATTCGGTATCACACTATTTACATTTCTCTTGACCCATCTACAGTTTCACCCTCTGGAGACTTACAATGTATGATCATGTGAAAGGCAGTTCTCTCACTGGTAGTGTGGTATTGCTATCATGCCATCACAGATCGACTATGGACCTTCTATTGAATATCTAGTAAAAGTACTTTGTCATGTACAAGTTCTGTTCCAAGCAATTTGAGGACTTGGTAATTTCAAATATTGCGTAACTTCAATGCAAAGTTAAATTTTCAAAAAAGTAAAGTATGATCCGCCTTTAGATCTATCCTCAGGAAGAGATACACGCATAGAATGATCCTCCTATAAAGAAATACAGTATCGATTTTAAACAAATTAATTTAACTTGCCATATGGGTCCAGGGTAAGCCATCCGAGAAAATACGAAACAAAGCTTTGAAGAAAAATGTTTGCAAGTTGTTGTTAATCGCAATCTGAAAGCGCGGGGATTATTTTGTAACCCGTTTGTGTGCATAAGATATTACATGTTTTCTGACCGAGGTCAACTGCCGTTTGTAATTGAGGTTCGTTGAATGTCGAATTTATGGGTTGTGTTCTCTTTCAAAGAGATGTATTTACATAAAAATTCTGACTGCGATATATGAATTCTAAATATTGAATAAAGTAAAGAAATAATCGGCAAATGTTGTCAGTTCGTGACGGCTAAATATAGTATAATATTTAAAATGTTTTTACGATGGATTTCCCAATTTTGTTTATTGCTCTTTCAATGTAAACGTCAGTTTTTAAAATGTTTTACCAGACAGTGAGTCGTCTAGTTTCTCGGAGAGAGAGAGATGTATTTTGATATTTGTACTTTAAGCCAACAAAAAAAAAAACAAACGCCATTTACCAAGAATAAACAATGCCTGTGACACACTTTGTGAAGAATGAAGATACTATTTGTCTTAACCTGAAACGGTAAAACAATTTTGTACTTCAACAATGCACATAGTAATTAATTTTTCCAGATTCAGGATAATCTCTAGATTAATATTCCACACTTAAAACTACCGCTCCAATTTCATTTTTATTTTTTTTCTACAGAAGGCTGAGAGTATCTTTGAGACACGGGTTACGTTGTCTCTGGGGACTTCGTGCTGTCAAATTGTCATTAATGTGGATTCATCACAGCTTTAAATGGGCGAAGAGAATTTAATCAAATGGTCTCCGTCTCGTAGTTTTATACCATCGTGGCTTTTTATTAATTCAAGGAGGTTATCTCTTCATTGACTTTTAGACGTGTTGTTTGCTGTTCCTTTATCTTCCACATTTCTTATACTCATATTCTAATTAAAAAAAATCTTTTTTTGATTTTTTTTTTTTTTTTTTTTTTTGACAACACAGTATGAACACCTGAATGATACTGGTTAAAATGTATAAAAATATGATGGCTGAGTAAAGTAATTGGGGGATGTAAAACAAATTGTGAGGTATTAACTAGTTGGTTGGTTGAATATTGTTTTACGTCCCTCTTGAGAATAGAATATTCACTCATCAGAGACGTCACCATTGCTGGTGAAGGTGCTATAAATTTAGGCCTGTGCTCAGCATTTATGGCCTTTGAGCGGTGCCACACCTGCTGGGACACAGGACTTCAATGGTTTTTGAGTCTCATTTAAAGGACTGTCCCATTTAGTCGCCTCTTACGAAAGCAAGGGGTACTGAAGACTTATTCTAACCGGGTCCCCACTGGCTTAAGGTATTAACTATAATACATATACAATGTATGCATAATATTACAGTACTTACATGTACTTGTATTGGCAGTAGAGTACAGTAGCTGTGTTCATGTATTTTTGTTTAGTATATGTCATAACAGGGACATACATGTACAATTGAGTTTAGATATCTTGAACATTGATATCTTGAGTGTCATGGTTATGGTCAAAGTGAAAATCCTAATTACATTTTCTTTATGAACTGTAACCTCATTATCTTGAACTCTAGTATAAATCATACACGATACCAATTTTGATGCACCAGATGCGCATTTCGACAAATTATGTCTCTTCAATGATGCTCAAACCGAAATGTTGAAAATCCGAAACATGAAAGTAAAACTTTATAAAAGTGAACAATGTAGTATATATATCTTGAATTTTTTTCCCTGGGCCCCATCGAATTCGATATAACGAGGTTTGAATGTAAGTCCGATACGATATTGACGCCGTTTTTAAATAATGATAATAAAATTAATGTAAGGCCTTATACAGAATAGATTAAGGGCCACTTACAATGGTAAGAATGTAATTGTATGTAGCTATAATGAAATATAAATGAGTGAAATTAAATGACAGTCTTAAATTTGTAAAATACCAAATTAGAATACTGCATTCAACATCGTTATTAAAAAAAAAATTCGATTTTTTTTTAAATTTCTTAATGCTAGTTATGCTTTGATCCTATCCTGATTAACAACGCTATTTTCCGGTCACAAAGTGCTGATGATGGCAAATGCTACAGGAACTAGCGCCAATGCTACCAGACGTAGGCCAATTTTAAACCATTCAACGTACCTTCAATTTTGAAACCAATCTTTTGTCTATATTCAACAAAACAATCCCCTGTATTTTCAATACCAGCATATTATGAATGCGGATAAATGCTGTAAAAAAATAATTTATGAATGTAAAGGCCAAGATAACGAACAGTGATCAATCTCGATATTGAGTTATTTTCAATATGGAGATTTCATTCTGACAATGTTAGGACATACTGGTTTTGTGAGGAATATTTACATGTACAATGTACCAGTTCTAGTTGATGAAATGTTTAATGATAATGCTAGTGATCACACTAATCCTTGTACACAACCTGTGTATTTTTGTTTCCAACATATTTTTAAAATAGTATTGACATAAAACATATACGAATGCTGAGTGCATAATATTTTCAAATTCAGAAGACGTGACATGTTGATTTGAAGTAGAAAAGCAATGCATGCTATTTTGTTTAATTGTTAATTAGTTGAACGTCACATCCAGACTTTTTCACACAGATATTGCCAGCTGTATATGAAGTACCAGGCATTTTGACATTAACATTGCGCTTGCTGCTGTCACAGAAAGGGATTTCTCGAAACTTCATCCGCTGTGACACGGAACTGCGGGTTATAGGGTTTCGCCTTTTGTTGTAAAATGGATTTCAATATTTAAAAAAAAAATGTTCTTCATGAATAATGTTTTAGTAAAATCATTAGCGCCCCAATCTGAGTCTTATAGGCATGTTTTTATTTAATATCCATGCCATGCATTAAATTACAACAAAAGTTAGATTGTTAGATATCGTATTTGCAACAGAGCGCACTTTTAATTATCCCAGGGAAAACACAAGTCATACAGAACAAATCATATAAACTAAATGAGAGCATACATAACTTTTCGATCGTGAAAGGATGGATATGTAATTAATTTAAGTATTGTATATTTTGCACGTTGGTATTAACGGCAAACTAACACCTCGACCTTCTGGCAAGCGGGATGAATTCAGCTTCTTCGTCAGTTTTCCATATTCATATTGCAATATCCCATCATTACCTGCATATGGTCTTCATGTCTTTCCATTGATCCGATACCCAAGAACATGATCTGCGTATAATCAGTTTTTAAATCGAGGAAAACCACTGGCAGATAAGGGTTTGAACATTCTAGCTTCAATATTCAGCAAATTCTATGGTCGTTATAAAGGTCGATGAAATTTACTAATAAAACCTGTCGTTAGATCAACTATTTTCTGATTGTTTCATACCAATTTTACATACATGTACTAATTTTGACTACCGATTTACCGTTTACCAAATCACAGTATAAGACTTACGGCGGATATGACCGGTCAGCAGGGAATGCTTACTCCTCCTTGATCCTCATCTCAGCTCTGATGTGTCCAATATCTGTGTTTGTCGTGCTCTGCATTCAGTATTCTTCACAGGAATTATGAGATATTTTTACCTTTTCATTAAAGTTTATCTGCGATGGATGAACGTACTATTAAATAAGAAAAGAAAAATGGCGTAGCGCTAGCTAGCGATCCACCTTAAGGTCGGAGTGGCGAATTATATTTATATAAATCTTACATATGATATGTATACTTCATATTATCACAAAATGAAATTGATATTTTGCATGGTGTTTAACATTTGTCAATAGTCCTCAGAGTGCCTGAGCGAAAGTAAACCTTTCTTAGAAAACAGGATAATTAGAATCTGTTAAAAATATGCGTGATCACGACCACTGGGACGCACTGTTTGTTGGGTTTAATTGCAAAAAGACAGCATGTTAGGAAAATCAGCATTCAACCAGCGGTCCCCTCCACTTAAATAGCCTGAAGTCGAATAAATGGATTTGTCACCTTTCGACTCTTTCTCAATTAGAGTTTCGCTCTAAAACATCTGATTAATCAAGTCAACCGTCACGGCGAGTTCTGATCTCGGACTTAATAAATAATCCAATACCATTGATAGCGTTTCTATTTGATTCCTGGCTGACATTTCGGTGAGAACTTAAATACCATTAATCGCAGAGCCCCGTGCACAGAGAGGCACCACTAAGCATATTATTGCCCAATTAATCTGGAGCGACAGCGTCGACACTCCATATTGATTGGGATGAGATGGAGGCTTCGGGTGTAATATGAATGCGGAAGTTTTGTGACGATATTTCCCCAAGACTGTTGGTTTAGCATGTGCAACTGAACGTATAATTAATAACGCTTTCAATCAAACAATTTTCTTGGCTTTTTTTTTTTATTTAAGGAATAGTATTTTGAGAATGTCGTCTTTCGTACAATCGAATGCTCAGTAGCCTAGCGCGCAAGCTTGTAATCTCAACTGAGAATCGGCTCGGTTGGATATTTGGACTGACTCCTTCACATAATTTCTGGAACTTTACATTCAACTTCGGCCGGCTCTAGCAATTAATGTGGATCTAAGCGACATTGCCGCTTGCTTCAAATAAGTTAATTGACTATTAAACGAACTCTTTATCATTACTTGCCGTTTTGGTATGTATATTCCATCATAAAAACTTCCACTTAAATGTCCTTTCAAAGGATGAATTCCATTTTATCTCCTGAAATTGAAGAGCTACATTGTACATGCACTATAGTATATTTTATTTTGTTATATTCAGTAAATAATATTCTCTATATTTTCTATATTGAGAAAACGCTTTAAAACAACATAATTGATATTTGCTCCGACGAAAAATATTGCGGGTCAATTGTTTTTAAAATATTGACCGGCAGAGAGTTTTTTCCCATCTTGATCAATTGTGACAAGAAGATTGACGGAATATTGCCCGACGCGTCATATAGAGCATCTCCCAAACCATGTTCATGTATTGCTAAAAGAAAAATAGACTATGGGAACTCTTCAGTTTGGGAAGATAAAATATCCCGCCACGGAAGTAAACTGGTCCGCCTGTTGAGTTACGCATCGGCTACATTGTGTAGCATCAATCAACGGGGTACCAGTTTACCACGGAAGTCGGTTTGGACGGGAAATTGATACATAGACGGTAAGTGATGCAGCATTAGTGATATGAAGTTGGCTTGATCGTCAAACAACTTATGTGAAGTGAGTTTCATTGGCACTTTGGTTTACACTAATTGCTAGAACCGACCAAAACTAAATGCTAATACCTGTATTGGAGGGCTGCTCCGCGATCCAGCTCCAGCGGAGCCGAATCTCAGTCGAGGGTGTTTCACACCGGGGTTTCACAACCGAAAGTCACGGAATCTATCCTCAATCCCAGTCCCGTGTCTAATCTACGACGTTCAGCATATTTACTGCTTATTAAAAGAACCCTCACGACTAAAGACTTTGAGCATATGACATAGAGAACCATGAATTGGTCAAATGCTAATTAAAAGCTAACATCACACGATATGAGTGATAACTGTAATGAAATTTAAACAATATGGTATACAAAGAATTTTAAACTAATGAAAATCGGCACGGCGGCTAGGGTAATATCTTACTATTTCGGGAGACTGGTAATTGTTTCATATTCAAAGTCCAATAACTCTACTAGATTCGTTCCTTGATGGTGCGTCCTCTGCCCTCCGCAGCAGTTCTGCTAGACTGGCCTACCGTCTGATATCGTATATACGTTTATCGCGTGCGATATCAGACGGCAAGCCAGTCAACAGTTCTGCGGACCTCCCTGTACTCTGAATGTTTAATGGAAGTATGCGAGCCATGTTCTATGCGTGTGGCAGTTTATGGTAAATTGGTGATTTGATCATATATAGTGTACAATCGTAAAATGATCGTATGGATTACCACTACAAAATGACTTTTCACGATAGCTTTTCGGAAAGAAACTTTAGGAAGTCGGAATAAAAATTATTATCATTAAAAAAAAACCTAATCATTTAAACAGAATTATAAACAGAAACAAAAACGTTTTGAATAAGAATGTTACAATAAAAAAATATATACACAACTGAAATTAGAAAGTAAATGTTTTGAAAAAATGCTGAAACAAAAATGTGCAATTGTGAAACTGATGTATATGTACATCCGTAAAGGCCACACAATTGCTGCATCGTCCGGGTAAAAGATGTATCCGGTATATATATAGATTTAATGAAACTCTTCATGATATAAACCACTTAAAATTGGTTTGATTTTGATTACTACCCTAACTAGATTTGCTAATATATCCCATAATTTGGTGAACTAATACATCCCATAATTTGATGTCGTCCTTGTAAATTAAGTCATTAATCACACGCCCAGACGTAGAACTTAGAGGTTTGTAACATCCAATTGTACGCCGACAAAACTTTAAAAGGGAACACTGTATTTTACCAACACGTCTTTAAGCAAAAGTATTTTTGCATTGTAAACTTGCAGATTTCTAAGAGGTTTGTTTTAACCTTATTTTAGATACGTAATATCACATTAGCTGGCGGCTTTCAAGCTCAGGAAACCAACAGATGATGCGTCACTTTTGGATTTGACGAGTGGTGTAGGGGTTGAGGGTGGTGATGGTAGACGATTTTGCAAATTATTATCTATCAATTATCAGCACTATGTAGGGCTGTCACGGTTAACCGAAAAATCGGTTAACCGCGGTAAATTCTCTTTCGGTTCGGTTCGGGTTGCATTTTCCGGATTTCGGTTCGGTTTGGTTTACTTTTTAAACTACACTTTCTTTTTCGCTACACGCGTTCTGATTGGTTCGATATTTATATCAATGATATTCCAACCAATAGAAGTCCATATAACATCGGTATACATGTAGGTAAAACAAAACATGGCGACACGTGCTAGAAATTGCATGGGTATGGATGCAGAATAGGATTTTATAATTTATAAGAAAGTGGAAGTCAAAGATTTTAATAAAGTTATCGCAATTTGCACATATTCAAGCGCGAGTTTAAGTTATGTAACAGGGATCGCGCGTAGTTCTGGTTTGAATGTTCGCTGTTCGTGACCGGAAGATTACGTGTTCAGTCCCACTCAAACTTGAGGAGACATGACTGTTCTTCCCAAAACGCTCGCATTCAGACTTGAGAGCCGCGGATCATTAGGCTATGACCTTAAAATCAGAGGTCACATATCACGACAGGCGTTGGCAAGTTTAAGAAACTAAAATTTCAGTACCTCACCCAGAGCCTTAGTCTATTAAAACTGCTTTTTTAAAGTTTTTTTTTATTGTTGTTATGTACATAATGTCATACTTGCAAGAATATTACATTTGTTATATTGCTGATATGAATTATTAAAACATTGGTGTGTGCCTTTGTACACCCATTTTACTTCCATGGTCCTCAAGATACCCTGGGGCATGTTCATGACAGCTATCTTAAGACTAAGATATGTCTCAGACTACTCTTAAGAGCACATCTTAGTCCTAAGTTAGTTTCTGTAAGCCCTGCCTTAACTTACGATAAATCTTAAGAATTGTCTTAACTTTAAGACATCTTAACAGCTGTCTTAACGAATAACATATTGAGAAGAGAGACCAATCATCTACACCGGATATGGAATAGTTATTGGTATATTGACATCTAGATGATATTACTTGAAAAATAGCCATTTAGAATTTTTTGATGAGCAAGTAGATAGCATCTGTTGAGTACAGCAAATGAGACTGCTCGATGATATGAACATAATTAGTTCAGTGGAAGACGCATCAAACTTGGACGTGTAGGACAAGTCTGAAACTACTACTTCGCATCGCAATCGCGTGGCGATTGCCGCATACTGGCGGGACTGTATAAAATTACCAGGAAAGACGAATTGGACGTGCCCCATTACATTGATCCCGGCCGTCGAATGAATGGTGTCACCACAAGAAATAAGTGACTATCAACGCGAAGGGGAAGTTAGTGAGATTACATTCATTTAGTTCATGTTTATCACATAAAATTAAAACTGTGAACATGTATTATGATATTAAGAATCTCGCGTAATTGATAGTAATTAATCAACGCATACGGGTGGTTGTTAGGATATGCGAATGTAAAAAATCCATTGTCGAGTTAAATAATATTGGCTGATTGAAATGCAAAAATTGGAAAACAGTTAAGCACGAGCTGCTTGTGCATTTATTATGCATAATGATGGATATCCTCAATTAATTGATTGAAATCTTTTAATGGCAGTTATTATTCCTCTTATTTGCAATTATTGCATTTTAAACCAATACTATGAATAAACCTATTAATTTACGATGGGGGAGGGGGTGGGGTACCATTCTTGTTTGAACAACAAAACTCTGAATGATTCCATGTTTATTTGACAAAAGCTGAACCACTGATGACTTTTTGCACTATAGATAACCTACTTTGAAGTATGTCGTAACTTAAGATATTCTATGGACAGCTCGCGTATTACATCTTAAGATATGTCTCAGACTGGTCTCTTAGATATGTCTGAACGATATATCTTAGGACTATCTTAACGAATCTTAAGACGAATCTTAAGATACTTTCATGAACATGGCCAAAGGATTCATGAATTTAATTTTATTTATTACACAATATAAAACCGAACCGAAAACCGAGGTTCAGTTTCCTGAACCGAACCGAACCGAAAAATGTCTGAACCGTGACAGCCCTAGCACTAAGAACCTAATTAATGAAGGAGTTTTGCATGGGTTGCGTTTCTAAGACACGAGGCTCTTTATGTGCTTTACCTCGTACAAAATTGTTTAAGTCAACAAATATTGATGACAGTATTCCCAAGGCTTTGTCTTCTGTATAATTATTTTAAAGGGTATTAAACAGTGTACTGCTTGTGTAATTGACTTGCCCATCCAGGACGTATAGCAAAATTAAGGTATAGAATACGTGTGTTATTTTGAGGAATTAGCAAACCAGATCATGCCTACATGTATCTCCAAATCACAAAGTTGATAAACTTTTCACATTTTTGGCAAAAATAAAGCATAAATCGCTTCATATAGAGCAATCGTAATATTGGTGTAGTAAATGGGGCATGCGCTTGTCCAACAAAACATTGCATATACAATTTCTGTTATGACTTTATATCCACAAGTATATAAACTCACGCAGTACTTAGACGATTCATTTACGTAAGCGGTGTTAGACTCGTTAAAAAAACACATGTATTGCAGTTTATTGTAAATTCTAAATTATCCACACAAAAAATGTTTTCAGTCATAGACATTTCGTTGAATTATTTATTTATTTTATCTATTTTTTGTTTGTTTGTTTTTTAAATTATTATAAGCGACAAGAGGTTTTTATATTCGAATCGGGAAAAGAAAATCTGTATCCGTTAAGTGTATTTTCCTCTGCGACAATAACCCGTTACATTGTAAGTACACCCAGAGAATGCAATATCGGTAAGACGAGGTCACTTTGGTTGGGAACACTTCCCTTATAGCGAGATTTTCTCGCAATTTAAATCGCGATCGTCTATATATTTAGCGAGAAAATAAAGATTACCGTAACAAACCTGTGATTTGTTGTTAAGATTAAAGATAAAACAACCCAAAATGCTACACATGTACATGTATGTCCTTCTTTTGGAGATTTTGACGGGTATCAGCAAAGATCGTTATTCATTCTATATATAGATATGACGAATGTTTACATTCTATTTCTGTGTACATACATTGTATAACTGTCTCCGACTACATGTAGTGTGTCATGTTGCATAAGCATAACTGTGGAATGATTATATTGCTTTTAAATAGCCCTGACTGTTTATTCTATATATGTGCGTTGTATTATAGTTTCTACGTTGTTGGTGTTTTCTCTGTCCTAATTTTACGCATTTGAAATATGTATAAGTTTATAAATAGAGAGCACGTATAGTGTCA
>CAJDSM010054545.1:1092-11882 GCA_903981925.1 Ostrea lurida | reverse complement strand
TTTATAATGTTTGATGAAATAAAGACACAGTTTTGTTGTTGTTTTGGGGTTCTCTTTGCATTGTTTAATTCAGTTTACCTAACACAATGTCCGAAGATGATTTATCAGTGGATATGTTGGGTTTTTTAACCAGTGTATGGGGTAAATGTGTTAACAATAAGAATATCTATGGTAGGTCAGGATTGATACAATGGATTATATAGAACATGACTTGGGGGTCCCCTATGGCTTTCCATAAATATCTTCATATTTCCGAAACTCACCTCAATATGAAGTGCCACAATACAACCAATCTAAATGATCATAAAGGAATCTGAGGTTTTTTCATGGTTAGGGAATATAACCACCCCACTTTAAAAAAAAAAGGGGGGGGGGTCCGATGGAAAATCTGAAAAATAAAATCCAGTCCGAACACGTAAAGGGAAGTCTCACTATGGTGGTTAGGGGCAATCGTCGATGGAACCCACGGATTGATACGCTTCGTTCCTCTCTCCATCATAATCAACCGTGGGTTCCGACGATGGGTTAGGGGGAGAGTCTCACTATATGCCAACATTCTCCTGGGGGGAGCTCCTATATAGCCAGCCTTCCGGGGGGAAGTCTCACATAGATAACACCTGCACAGTCATTCCGGCAGTGCATTTTGATATGATTAAAATTCTCACTCACCCCCCCTTTAAAAAAAATCCTGGATCCGCCCCTGGATATGAATTCTGAACTTTCAAATTGTAAAAATTCAGGATCACTGCTTTATCCGGACTAAAAAACACAAAATACATGTAGTTCTCTAACAAACGTTTCAAAATTAAACTTATCTAAGATCAAAAATAACAAAAAAGTTGTTTGATTATTTTCTTTTTTAATATTTTACAAAGTAATGAACACTCATAAATAGTGTTTTCCCATTTTATCCATCAGGGGCGGATCCAGGAATTGTGGTTAGGGGGGCGTGGATTTTTTTTTCAGAGGACAGGGGGTCTGGGGGCCGCCTAAGGCCCCCAGTGGGTCCAGGACAAGGCCCTGGTGGGGGTCCAGGGGCGAAGGCCTGGAAGCTCCTGAATTTTAGTGATTTTAGCAGTAAATTTAATCATATAATTAGCCCCATAAGTGAAGTTACACCCTCTCCAGGGCCGTAACCAGGAATTTCCATTTGGGGGTGGGTGGGGGATGCACAAGACCAAGTATAGGATTTAAAGGGCTGCTTTTTCAGGTCCACAGCTGGCCAGCAATAACCCTGGTAGGGGGTCCAGGGGACGAAGCATTTCGTTTAAAATGGGGGTGCACGGACACCTAGTGCACCCCACTGGTTACAGCCTTGCTTTCTTACAAGCTAATGACAGCTAGGCAGGTAAATTATTGACCGAGATATTTGCACATTAAATGTGTATAAACATGTGTATCCCTGAGTACCCAATCTTTGAAAAGTTTAGGGGCGTGTGCCCCACGCCCCTATAAATCCGCTAGTGTATCGAGCGTGCTGCGCTGTCTCTCTTTATCCCTCCATTTCTTCTCTCTCTCTCTTCTTCTCTCTCTCTCTCTCTCTCTCTCTCTCCTCTCTCTTCTCTCTCTCTCTCTCTCCTCTCTCTCTCTCTCTCTCTCTCTCTCTCTCTCTCTCTTTAGGGGGGGGGGGGGCGTACGCCGGTACGCCTTTCCTTGAATCCGCGCCTGCTGAAATATTTAAAGCATTTTTCATGGAGTCTGGAGGCCCATAGTGGGTCCAAAACGGGCCTTAGTAGGGGGTCAAGGGAAGTTGAGAGGTTTTGCATTTTCATTTTGAAAGGGGGGTCCAGGGTGCATTTGCACCCAGTGCACCCCCCGGTTACGGCCTTGCACAATCTTGTAAAACGGGTTGACATGGGGTAAATGTGTTAACAATAAGAATATCTATTACGTGTTCGGAATGGATTTTATTTTCAGATTTCCATCGGACCCCCCCCCCTTTTTTTTTTTTAAAGTGGGGTGGTTATATTTCCTAACCATGAAAAAACCTCGATTCCTTTATGATCATTTAGATTGGTTTGTATTGTGGCACTTCATATTGAGGTTGAGTTTCGGAAATATGAAGATATTTATGGAAAGCCATAGGGGACCCCAAGTCATGTTCTATATAATCCATTGTATCAATCCTGACCTACCATAGATATTCTTATTGTTAACACATTTACCCCATACACTGGTTAAAAACCCACATATCCACTGATAATACTATTTCGGACATTGTGTTTAGGTAAACTGAATTAAAACAATGCAAAGAGAACCCCAAAACAACACAAAACTGTGTCTTTATTTCATCAAACATTATAAGAATTAATTTCGGAAGGGGGGAGCCTCACTATAAAGGATGAAGACTGGCTATATAGTAAGACTTCCCCGGGGAAGTCTCACTATATATAAGCCAGACTTCCGGGGGGAGTCTCACTATATAACACAGGCCTTCAGAGGTAAGGATTATGGGTCGCGGCACCAAAGACCCTTCATGAGCAGAATGTTCAAGGCAGATTCCAACTGGCGAAACCCAAAGCTTAATGTTTTTTAAAATGGGATTTTGAGGACTTGTCGCCAGGGCCGTAACCAGGAATTTCCGTGGCATTATTAAGGTAGCTTATTACGCCAAAATTTTAATTTATGATTTGTTTAGCACCTATTTACGACTTTCAATGCAAGAAGCACAGTTTCGCCATCGAAAAAGTAATACAAGCTCTCAATTATTTTATATGATTTATTTTTTGTGATTTTTCCCGGAATAGATATTGTTTTCTTTGCGAATAAGAGGTTCTAGTATCAAACTTTCTCGTGATTTGATGCATGATATGAGTATCTATAAAACAGGCCTAAAAGACCCCGATAGAAGTTATGATTTTTTAGAGAAAAAAAAATATTTACGAATGTTTGGAAAACACTATTTGATCATTGTGTACACACAGGTCACGTGGTACCCACAAGTGTTAGCTTGATGAAGCGACCTCTATATATAGAATGGCTATTTGTTGATATTTATTAAATCTATGGATAAAATCTTCAAAACAACCCAGGTTAATTGAATGAAAGACATGTTAGACAAGTATATTTCAAAACCAAATTGAAATGAAAATTTCTAATTTCGATATATCGCCTAAAAGTGAGTCCAGGACGATAGTCCTGGTGTTCTCCCCAGCCCCCGGAGGGTCCTGGATTCTGACGATTTAAACACCCGTAAACCATTTACAAAATTGAAGAAAACGTTCGTTTATTGGGTCGTTGTGAATCTAACCGTAGTATGAAAGTAATTGAAAGATTTTCAAATTATTTTTTCTAAATCCGCTATTTTATATAATTTTGGTATTGAAGTCGCCTTCTTTTGTCAAGTACACGTACTGCTGAGATGCTAGCATCATCTTTATCTTACAGATTTTGAATGTCTTTCACTAAAGGTGACAATTCACCATGCATGTAATCGTGTCACCCTTTGGCTAGCAAAGATGGAGTTTTCTATGGACAATGTCTCTCAACTTATTTCTCAAGGCTGTATTATATTTGAAAAAAACAGCCTGCAGTAACAGACGCCAAAATGAAGTGAGGGGGGGGGGGCGGCAAAGATAACGAACAGTGATTCAATCTCGTAAGTCTAAATTTCCTCATAATCCGTTAAATATATGTACATACATGACGTATATTTCAAATATTCGTCTTGAGATACAAGGCTTTTTTAACGTGGATGCTTTGTTTATGTTTCTATTTACCTAACTGCCAACCAAAACAGGTAACCATATAAAATTTCCATCTGCTGCAGAAGCTAGGCTCCGTTTACCACATATTTTTCTACAGTACAACATTTTTTTCATTGTGCATAAATTATGTTACATATGGCGGTCCGGAGTTGGCATTTTGAAGTTCTAGTTTCGATACGTTCACAATTTATGTTGATATACACTAAGTGGATTTCGGTGGAAGACATGTTTCAGCATAATCGGAAACTCAATATAGAATGTAATTAAGGATTCAATCGACTGGGGGAAATTCTAAATATTTCATATACTGGACAAAACACCTTACGAAATGAACTAGATGTTGGAGAATTCATTGTAATTTTGAAAATTGTCTTGTCATAATTTTTCTATTGAAATTTATGGACTTTCATTTTTTTTGTGTGAACAAAATGATGTGCATGCTTGAGCATGTGCTATATGTAAGTACGTACGCCACTGCTGGGCCTCTAAAAACTTCAGAATGCATCGGAACCAGAGACCCCACCAATGAACAAAGAAGATTTTGCGATCAATTCCAATACGCTAGACGGGATCGTCAACAGAATTAATGTGCTGAGTGACGAGATTGGAAATCATACCAGAATCCTATTGAAGATGGAAGAGCTGACAGCGAAAAAAACCAGGAAGTAATACGCCACTAACCCGCGCTACACCTGTGGAGAAATAGGCCATTGCATGGTCACCGGATTGCCCACAGAAAACTAAGAAATCCTCAGATGTCTCCACAGACCAGTAAGAAATCCTGGTCGTCAGATTCCCAGAGTAAAAAAATCAAGATTGAAATGATTCCCTGCAGACCAGCAAGAAAAACCAAAGAAAAGGACCCTTGCTACAAGTGCGGAAAACTAGGCACTGGATCAGTAACTGTCCGGAAGAATTTAATAAGCCGAGATATATATGCGATGATTCCCCAATACCTAGCTCAAAAACCGCCCTTAAAGAGAGAGTACAAACCGTTAGAGATGTGGAAACCCACCCGCGCTAACCAGTGAGGAACCGCAGAAAAGAAGAGGGAACATCTAGCCGAAAGTATATAATACTGTTAGTTCAAACAAGTTCTTATGAGTATCTTTATGGTGAACATCTGAACTTTATTAAAACATTGTTATTATGTTCAAAATGTTTGCTATAGTGCTTAAGTATTTCCATGGACCTTACAGCTTTTTCAGTGATGTAATATTCCATATACAGTCCAGAACATTTGCAGAACCAATGGATTGATAGACATGATCATCCTTTATATCGTAAAGCGCAATATATAAGAACAGTGATCAATTCTTAAGTCCTAAGTAAGAATAACAAAAACAAGAGTTGGGCAATCACGGCAGACTGGACTCACATCAGGAGGATACACACTATCTCAGAGAGTGGGAATGTACTCATGGTTGCACTAAATGAGTGAGTAAGTACATACCCCTCATGCATATGTAATCGCCTGGTACACACCCAGGCAGTGTTCGAGCGGTTTCATTTAGTCTCATGATGATCTATAGAGATATAATAATTGCAGAGAACCAAATGTGTTAGTCAATATCTCTCTCTTTTTTGTGATACGGTGAAGAATACGCGAAGTCGCTGGTTAAATATGGCTCATGGAACAATCGACTATCATGGGACAACCCAGCCATTTGACTAACAATTGGCATGTTGTCTATTGTGCAAACACTTATAATTCGTTCCTCTCTCCATTCCCACGGTGTGATATAGCGCCATAGGAATTTACGAGAGAAATGCTGCCATTTAAACGCGTGGAACAGTGTGACACTCCACTGCCCAAACACCGTCTGGTTCTTACGATGTGTTGTTCAGTCAGAAAAAAAAACAATAGCTTTTGATATTCACGGAAAACAAAATTTCAAAGTTGTAAAAGGATCTAATATTTGGACAACTACAGGGGAATTTTTAATTATAAACTACGTAAGCGCATGAACGTTTCATCCTCTGATCGATTGCTGTGGATCTAGAAAAAATATTAGAAAAGCGGATTCATCAGTAAGTCACTAAGAGCTGACCTATTAGCAATAGGACAATTTAGATTATTAACGAGGGAAGTGTGTGTGGTATAAAAAAGGGGCACCCCTAACACTCGTATAACCCAACTGATTCTTTGTTCCTTTATAGTTTACACGTGGTACTCGTAGTGCTGTGACGTGTCTAAATGTAACATGTAAGCAGGCAGTTAATACCCTACGGATTCACTCTTGTAGCACCTAAGTCGTTAAGTGAAGTTTCTGCTAATCAAGATACCTATTTAGTACAAGATCTATCTAAAATAAAGCTACTTGTCGTTAATGTATTTATTTAGGACACCTCTCACGTTTCAGCGGTTAGTTCAGCTTGTTCTCTCATGTTTGAATCTTGATGCGTTCTCACCACTTACATTCTGCTTTGCCGTGGAGACGAAAATCATTTAATTATGTGGCCTTTCGACTAAAGATTAGTCCAATGTGTGCCATCTGCCGGTGTATTTATTGATCGCGTGTGTATGATCTCGAGTATTGCAACCCCGAACAAGGTTCCTTCTTATTAGCGTTTGTGATTCATATTAGTATGGAGGACAGTGACATCTACACAAAATAAGCGAACTCCGCGTAGGCCGCAGGATGCTAGCAGCGATCGAGGGAGAAGTCAGGAGTACGGTGATTCTTCGCAATATTTGAGGTCTTAACGTCTACAGTTAGTAGCCGCTCATAATGGCCACTGTGACACAGGGGTATCCTTTTGTGGGACATTCACGACGTTTTCTTATTAATATAATCTTTTTTAGCATATGCATTGCATTTACAATTCACTTGCTTCTTGTATCTAAATTACCCACCTCCCCGAATTAAAAAAAACAAACATCTATAAGGGTATATTATTACAGTTATTGTGTTTTTAGGTCCAATGCGTATGATTTAGACATCTGAGAAGTTACAATATTCAAACGAGCCCGAAGAGCGAGGTGAATATTTACTTCGAAGGTGTCGTAAATCATTCGTATTGAACGATATCATCAATAATTGATTTTTATTATACTTTCATGTTCGGAATTTCCAACATTTCGCGTTTGAGCATCACTGAGAGACATTAATTTGTCGAAAATGCGCATCTGGATCAAATTGGATACCGTATATTATTTGTATTTTACCCCTGGGCGGACCGGCCTCTTGGGCATACGTGGGTCCTGTGTTGTGCCCTGAGGGTCTCTCTACAGCCCAGTATTATGCATTTTTTATAGAAAACTGTATTCTTATAGATTATCTTTAAGCTTGATATCAATAGTGGTTATCCCGTTATGATATTCTTTTAATTTGTGTGGACGAAAAAAATCAGGACTATTAAAATTTAGTTCCATGATTTGTCTTGATGAATCAAAAAGATTTTTAAAGCGCAGATTGTAATGATCGTCCTCAAGGTGTTATAGCTCGTGATCCTTTGTGACAGTCCATTTATATTCATATCTGAATTCTCTACGCTTACCATCTCGTTCTGTTATGAATGGGCAAATCTCATATATGCTGCACCATTGTGTAAGTATACATACTCTTATCTCAAAAACATCATGCCAAGTATGTACTGTCACTTTTATGTGTGATATTTTCTTTCGATTTCCAAACCATTATATCTTAGAGTTCTGAAGTGTGGAGCATTCGCTAGAAATAGCATATGATTTTGTGTGTTGAATAGGTCTGTTCAAACATCTCTGACATGATTAGCTCCATATCAAAGTCTCTCTTCAATTTTGGTATCCGAGGATAGAATAACTAATAAATGTGAATATGTTAATTTTTGATCCCCATTGCGTTATGCCGCTGTAGAACTGCGAGGCCTTGTAACTCTGACTTGAGTCTGACTGATTACTCTATGGTCCTCTCCCCGGAGGGTCTCTACAGCCCAGTGTTATGTACTATGTTACTAGCTTGAAATACGGATATTTATTTAATTGCAATAGTTAAAATAGAAATTCATATCAAATTAAGGATTATCTCCCTCAGGCATAGCTCTGATTCCTTTAGAGTATTTGGCTTTCCAGTCTTTGGCATTACTTGTTCACATTTTAGATTTTATAGATCGATTTCTCAGTTCTAGTGTGTCGGAATATCTCGCAAATCAATTTGCGCGCGTTTGGATTCCGAGTCAGTGCAATCAACTGTTATAGAGAGGGCACACGTAGCTGTAAATTAGTGACTTTTTTTTAAAAAAGACTTTTGAGATGATATTTGTGTTATATGTGTTGTGCAATATACAAGAAAAACAAGCACTAGTGCTTTGCTAAGTATCTGTGGTGTTTGTTTGTGTCTTATTATCCAAATGAAATTGGGTAGCTCCTGGTAGTAGAGAGTGTATTTTATTTGAATGAGTTAAAGACTGGCACTCTTATATGAACAAAGATATAACCGTATCAAAATTGTTATTTGCTTTAAATTGTGAGTAGAATCCGATTCCAATGACATCTCGTGCAGATATCCGATATGTGATCTTGGAGATCTCCCAGGAAATATCACGATTGGAGACATGTCCAATTACATGGCTCTGTATACATATTCCCCCTGCAGAGGGATACACGGGCAGAAATGTGTGAAACTATACTCGTATGAACGAAGCTGATGTAATATAGAACTTTCCTACAACTTTCTTGATTGTTTTTCTGAATTTCCTCTGTAATATCTGGAGCTAACAGATGAGCATCAGAAGAAGTGAAGTAATACCGCTATATCATGATATGAAATATATTTAGTTTATTTACTAGTTGATAGTCCTTGTGTGTGCTTTTGCCGCCTTACTGTTGTGGGCATTTAGGTTATAAAATAATCATTACTTAAGTTACTTTAGCAAAAACACATGAAACTTACCACCTTATATGTTCTTTCAATTTCACAAAGATATTGTTTCCCTTTTATAAATACTAAAAAAAAAAATTGTGTATGTACTCTCAAAAAATTGCATATATGTTGAATAATCTATATATTGAAGTTCAAAACTTAGACTGGCAGAAAAAATACCTACGTGTTTTGATCTGAAGGAATATACGACACGTATTTTCTATGGTACATGTAAAGGCAAAGAATTAACGAACAGTGGAGGTAAGTCCTAAAATAAATACAAAAACAAGAAGCTGGGCAATTCACGGACCCCTGGACACATTCAGTGTGGGATCAGGTGCCCTAGGAGGAGTAAGCATCCCTGTTGACCCGGTCACACCGCCGTGAGGCCATTAGTTCTTTATTCAGCGGTAAAACGGAACAGTCCGTAGTCAAATTTTCAGCTGTGTGAAAACGGCTTTACAATGGCATTAAGTAAAAAGGGGGAAAGTAATACATTGTATCGCTTAAAGTAAAATTGGGAAAAAATATAGGTTTTCGAGGTTTAATTTTTGATATTGTGTAATCTGATTATGATCACCTATCTACATTGGTAGACAGGGTTCGATTTAGATTCTGCCAATTTGATCCAAAGATTTTTCTCACGGTCTTTGCCACAAACACTCGACCTATAGCTGATTCAGTAGTTCCATATTTCTCTGTTCTCCTATATCAGATTAAACACTGCAGAAAGGCGACAATTTTGATGCTGTTGGAAAGGAAATCACGTCATTACAATTGATTGGAAATTCGTTATTGCTGAGTGTACAGTGTATTTTGATATTAATTTTCTAGAGAGTTAAGTGTAGTATGACGATCCACCTCAGTGTTCCTTAATTAATTATTATCTTGAATCTCAGAAAGGTGAAGAATAGTCCACTATTGATATTGCATCAAGTTATATTACTTAGAGTGTTACAAACAGACGTGACAATGCAGGTGCCTAGATAAGAGACTGGCCAGAGGATTCAGAATTGAACTCTAGTCTACTACAGTACGAAATCCGCCAATAGACTATAATCATTCATAAAATAGACATAAATTTAAGTTAACAAAACATGAAACATATTATCGACCCGTTACTAAATTCAGTGCTGTTTTCTTGTTTTGCAAACTTTCAATTTGATACTGACAAAAGCTTCTGGGTCGTTTTAATGTTACATATGCGAAAACACTAGAAAGATGTTGTACATCGTTTACAAAAAGGGATGGGTGTTTCCGTACTTTATATTCTATTTCTTTCATATCTATGAATAGTATAAAAGAACCCGATGCTGGGCATTTAGCGGTAACATACTACGGGGTGGTATCGATGTTTTCTTCAATAAGATTTCAAAGATTAAGTTATTTAGTCCAAAGTGATGGTACCGGACTCTATATACAATCCCTCTCAAATTCTCATAATCTTTGCCCACAAATATATATAAGGAAAAAAAAATGTTCTCAAAGATTGCCAATTATGTGATAAAATTTAAAACGGAAAGCGAGCGACCATAAATTCCGAAATGAAGAAATATAGCCCTCGCTCAGGTGTGTCACACGAAAAGTGCTATGGCGGAGAACGCACTAATTTTTCTATAGGCCAAACATGACTTATCGCAATGCTGTATCTGATTGCGCACAGCGATAGTCACTAGGGCTGCTCGGAGACAAAACATTATAGGAGATAGTTTACTGCACCTTTCATTTTAATTATTGATAGGAAAAAATTTTCCTAGCTTCGCTTCTAGGGGTGCTAACCTCGCAAGTGTAGAATCTTAAAGATCGTTCATATGAATCGATCATATTCAATCACAGACGCCGATTGCAGCATAATTTAAAATAGAATTTCGATTTGTACAAACCGAACAGTGTATGAAACATGTAAGAATTAACAAGTTGTAACAAGACATGATCAAAAGGACATTTCATTGTACAATCTGAATAGTTATAGCGCATTGATAACTTATAGCGCATAGCAATGCGTATGAGAGATCTGTATTATCATATTGGGAGACGTGGATATAACCAGGTTTATGGCTTTGTGATCCTTTAGAAATTCCCTGTCTGTAGAATGCAAATCTAGATAATTGCTGTTATAGAGAAGGGAGAGGGAGTATATATTGAACCACTATTTCGTCTCACTGCCTGAAGTTGGTGTAATTACTCACAGATCAAACATTGTATTATCTCGTCATATCATTTCTACTCTCCTTCTCCC
>CAJDSM010054526.1:7776-22568 GCA_903981925.1 Ostrea lurida | reverse complement strand
GTGTTTGGTGGTGTGGGGAAGTTCATGTAGTAAAACTCGGTGTGTTTGGTGAAGTGGGAGAGCAACAGCAATCCCTATGAATGAATTAGAATCAAACACTAACATCAGGAAATATTACGACAGTTCTCTTACCCAAGCCCTTTCCTCGATCTGTTGGCATGCAAATGAGTTAAAGCCATGCATGATAGCAAATTAGTTCAGAAATAGAAAAATGAACATATAGATCATGCTTCACTTTGAGAATGCTATCATGCCATGCATGAAAACCTATACAATCATCCACCATCTTTTTGCTGTTGTATCCAATGTACAAATTAACCCCCACTATCCATATCTTGCATAAGAACTTTGATAGATCTACAACTATATAGTCATGCAAAGAATTGTGTTCACTTTAAGCATAAAATGGCCTTGCTATTAATTTCAGCTCTGAATGTTCTCTCTCTCCCACTCTTTTTTTCTATCTCCCTTCCTTTCTCTCCTACTCTCTCTTTCTCTTTTCCTCTCTCTCTTTCTCTCCTTCCCTCTCTCCCTCTCTCCTCTCTTCCTTCTCTCCCTTTCTCCTTCTCTCTCTCTCTCTCTCCTCTCTTCTCTCCTCTCTCTCTCTCTCCTCTCTCTCTCTCTCTCTCTCTCTTCTTCTCTCTCTCTCTCTCTCTCTCTTTTTTTCTCACCGTAACCGAACCCCTCACTGGTTCCGCCCTCCGTCCAGTTGGAATACGTGTCGTCCAGGAACTCGTAGTTAAACGTGCACTTGTAGTCCCGGTGTTCTGGATTCCTGTTGTTTGTGGTCATGCATCGCAGAAACGCAGACTCTGCTACATCTGTACACAAGATCAAAATACCGACTGATCACGGCCAGATAACATTAACAACATTAAATATACCGAACTGATCACGGCTAAGATTAACATACAAATAAATATACCGACTTTATTCCGCCAGATTAACATACAACATTAAATATACCGATGATTCACAGCCAGTAACATTACAACATTAAATATACCGACTGATCACGCGTAGATAACATACAACATTAAATTATACCGACTGAATCACGGCCAGATTAAACTCAACATTAATATACCGACTGATTCACAGCCAAGATTAACATAACCAAACATTAAAAAATTAAACCGGACTGATCATGGGCCAGATTAGGCATACACATTAAATATACTGATGATCACAGCCAGATTATCATTACAACATTAAATATACCGACTGATCACGGCCAGATTAACATACAACATTAAATATGCTGACTGGTCACTGCCAGATTTAACATAGGACATTAAATATATTGGCTGGATTACATCCACAATTAGACACAAAATGGACTGATTTGTACAGATCCTGCTTCCAATATGCCTGCAGTGGTAATCCAGATATTGATCTCAAACACTGCATATTTTATAGGAATATAACCTCTCTTGCTTTTAATTCTATCGGACCCTTTCATCCACAACTGACTTAATTCAGAACAGGCATTCTGGACATCCAAAACCATTGCATGACTCTGAAAACCTCTATATATTTTCTAAGGATATTAAGTCTTTACCCGTATATACTCGCCTATAAGTCGGATTTTTGGGAGTAAATTTTGTCCAAAAGTCTATGTCCGGACTTATAGGCGGAGTCCTAGAAGAGTCAGTATTTTTTTCTAGTCGGCAAAATATCAATGATACCAATTTTGAAAACAACTTACGGATGATTATCATCCATAAAAATGTCTGGACATAGAAATATAAGAAATTATTATGGAACACAGTAAATAATAAGAAACTGGACATGATATTGATTTTGGAGAAAGAAAAATAAATACCTGCATCATTTCTCCAAAATACTTTTTTGAAAAGGGGCAAAATTTGTGTAACTTTTATTTTGAAATTGTTCAATCGATTCTGGCAGAGAAATTGTACCGACTATAAAGGCGGGGGCAATTGGCAAAATCCTTCAAAATGATCTCAAAAAACAACAACGACTTATAGGCGAACCGACTTATAGGCGAAACCGAGTTATATAGGCGAGTATATACGGTATTATGAAAAGGATACCTTAGTGAACTTAATGAATTAAAAATCAGCCAATACAGGAAAATTATTTTTACAGTACGATTCGGAAAGTTTCAAATAGAAAAAATATCTTCACGTTTCCCTTCAACCCTAAAGAAAGAAACCTTTTAACAAAAAATATTGTATTAAGTGCTTCATAACTTAGAAATCGAAAGAGGAGAGTACTTAGCACCATCGTTTTCATGCAAGAAAGATTTTGTAAATTACTGTAAAAACGTAATTAAAGATGAGAAGCATTTCGTATTAAAAATGCCAACTCTATGATAACATCAGAACTAAAACATTGATTGCTTATTTGAAGATATTGGCTAATGATGACACATGTTTTCTTCTTAGTTTATGAATCCTCAAGCTGATTATCAGTAATGAATAAAACATGTTGCAAAGTTTCTGAATGTTATAATTCAACACAAAACTTAATTAAAATCTTAGTTCCACATATACAATGTATACATTTATTATATTACTGATACTGTTTTATTACTTCTATATTGAAAACACTTTTGTACTTTAATAAGACACATTGAATTTGAAATGATATCACATTAGAATCTTGGTCAAAGGCAAAAAACCCCATTTCACGCATTGAGGATAAAAATCTGTATTGACATTGCTTTAGATCCTGACTGGCCATGTTCTTGATGAGTTTTCTGAATGGGCGTGGTCACTTCAGCCCCGTTCCGATGTCGGGGTTTCATTCCGCATGGCGTCCATCCCATTTGTCACTGTTGGATGATTACCAAGGCAACCTCCCTGTAAATAATCAGTCACAATTCATCCTGTGCTGTAAATAATCAGTCCACTAATCAACCTCTCTGTAAAATAATCAGTCACAATCAACCTTGTTTAAATAATCAGTGACAATACAACCTCCTTCTGTAAATAATCGTCACAATTTCAACCCTCCCTGTAAATATTCATGTCACCAATTCAACCCCCTGAAATAATCACTCCACCAATTCATCCATCCCTGTAATAATCACTCACAATTCATCCCTCGCTGTTAAATAATCATTTCACAATTCAACCTCGCTGTAAATAAATCAGTCACAATCATCCTCCCTGTAAATAATCTAGTTCACAATTCAACTCCTGAATAATCAGTTCACAATTCATCCTTCCCTGCTAAATAATCAGTCACAATTCAACCTCCCTGTAAATAATCATGCACAATTCAACCTCGCTTGTAAATAATCAGTTCACAATTCAACCTCCCTGTAAATAATCAGTCACAATTCAACCTCCCCTGTAAATTAATCAGTCACATTCAACCTGCTTAAATAATCAGTTCACAATTTCAAACCTCCCTGTAAATAATCAGTCACAATTCAACCTCCCTGTAATATCAGTCATAATTCATCCTTCACTGTAAATAATCATGTCAACATTCAACCTCCTGTAAAAACAGTCACAATTCAACCTCCCTTGTAAATAATCAGTCACAATTCAACCTCCCTGTAAATAATCAGTCACAATATCAACCTCGTGTTAAATAATCATTCACAATTTCAACCTCCTGTAAATAATCCAGTCACAATCAACTTTGTGTAAATAATCAGTCACAATACAACCTCTTGTAAATAATCAGTCACCAATTTCACCTTCCTTTAAATAATCAGTCACAATTCAACCTCCCTGTAAAAATAATCAGTCACAATTCAACCTCCCTGTAAATAATCAGTCACTATACAACCTCCTTGTAAATATCAGTCACAATACAACCTCCTTGTTAAATAATCAGTCACCAATTTCAACCGCCTGTAAATAATCAGCCAACAATTAACCTCCCTGTAAATAATCAGTCACAATTCATCCTCCCTGTAAATAATCAGTCACAATTCAACCTCACTGTAAATAATCAGTCACAATAGAACCTCCCTTGTAAATAATCAGTCACAATTCAAACCTCCTGTAAAATAATCAGTCACAATTCATCCTCACTTGTAAATAATCAGTGTCACCAATTCATCCTCACTGTAAATAATCAGTCACATTCAACCTCACTTGCAATAATCAGTCACAAACTTCAACCTCTCTGTAAATTAATCAGTCACAATTGCAACCTGCGCGTGTAAAATAATCAGTCACCAATTCAAACCTCCATGTAATAATCAGTCACAATTCAAACTCCCTGTAAATAAATCAGTCACAATTTTCAACCTCCCTTGTAAATAATCAGTCACAATTTCAACCTCACTGCTAAATAATCAGTCACAATACAACCTCCTTGTAAATAATCAGATCAATTTTTTTTTCACTTAAATAAAATTGGCCCCACCTGTCACTTCAGTAATCAGCTCTCAATCACTGCATAATCAGTTCACAATTCAAACCTCTCTGGTAAATAATCAGTCACAATTCAACCTCGCTGTAAATAATCAGTCACAATTCAACCTCCATGTAAATAATCAGTCACAATTCAACCTCCCTGTAAATAATCAGTCACAAATTCAACCTCCTCTGTTAAATAATCAGTCACAATTTCATCCTCTCTGTAAAAATCTCAGTTCCAACCAATTACAACTTCCTATTGTAAATAATCAGTCACAATACAACCTCCTTGTAAATAATCCTAGTCACAATCAACTCCCTGTAAATAATCAAGCCACAATTCAACCCTCCCTGGTAAATATCAATCACAATTCATCCTCCCTGTAAATAATCAGTCACAATTCAACCTTCACTGTTAAATAATCAGTCCACAATAGAACCTTCCCTGTAAATAATCAGTCACAATTCACCTCCCTGTAAATAATCAGTCACAATTCATCCTCACTGTAAATAATCAGGTCACAATTAATCCTCACTTGTAAATAATCAGTCACAATTTCAACCTCACTGCAAATAATCCAGTCACAATTCAACCTCTCTGTAAATAATCAGTCACAATTCAACCTCGCTCTGTAATAATCAGTCACAATCAACCTCCATGCTAAATAATTCAGTCCACTAAATAATCAGTCACAATTCAACCTCACTGAATAATCATCACAATTCACCCTCTCTGTAAATAATCAGTCACAATTTCAACCTCGCTTGAAATAATCAGTACCAATTCAACCTCCATGTAAAATAATTCTAGTCACAATTCAAGCCTCCCTGTAAAATAATCCAGGTCCACCATTCAACCTCCCTGTAAAATAACTCAGTCACAATTCAACCTCACTGTAAAATAATCAGTCACAATACAACCTCCCTGTAAATAATCAGCTCACAATTCATCCTCACTGTAAATATCAGTCACAATTCAACCTCACTTGCAAATAATCAGTTCAAATTCAACCTTCGCTGTAATAATCAGTCACAATTCAACCTCCCTGTAAATAATCAGTCCAAAATCCTCTAAATTCCATAACCCCTGTTAACATATTCCAGTCCCAACAATTCAACCTCCCTGTAAATAAATCAGTCACAATTCAACCTCCCTGTAAATAATCAGCACAATTCAACCTCCCTGTAAATAATCAGTCACAATTCAACTCTCCCTGAGTAATCATCACAATCAACGCTAATATATCACAATTTCAAACCTGCCCGTAAATAATCAGTCACAATTCAACCTCACTGTAAATATCAGTCGCAATTCACCTCCCTGTAAATAAATCTAGTCAACAATTAAACTCTCTGTAAATAATCAGTCACAATTCAACTTCGCTGAAATAATCAGTCACAATTTCAACCTCCCTGTAAATATTCAGTCACCAATTTCAAACCTCCCTGTAAATTAATTTCAGTCACAATTTCAACCTCGCTGTAAATAATCAGTCACAATACACCTCGCATGTAAATAATCAGTCACAATTCAACTTCGCTTGATAAATTAATCAGTTCACATTCAACCTCCCTGTAAATAATCAGTCACAATTCAACCTCGCCTTAATAAATCAGTCACAATTCAACCTCCCTGTAAATAATCAGTCACCAATTCAACCTCCGCTGTTAATATCAGTCACAATTCAACCTCGCCTGTAAATATCCAGTCCCAATCAAACCTCCCGTGTAAATAATCCAGTCATCACCAATTCAACCTCACTTGCAAATAATCAGTTCACAATTCAACCTCGCCTGTAAAGTATCAGTCACAATTCAACCTCCCTAGTAAATATATCAGTCACAAATTCAACCTCCCTGTAAATAATCAGGTCACAATTCACCTCGCTGTAAATAATCAGTCACAGATTTCAACCTCCCTGTAAATAATTCATCACAATTCAACCTCGCTGAAATTCAGTAAATTAACCTCATGAATTCATCACAATCAAACCTCCTGTTAAATAATCAGTCACAATTATTTTTCCCCCCAAAACCTTTTTCCCCTGTAAATAATCAGTCCACATATCACTCCAATACAGTCCATTCAACTCATGCTAAATAATCAGTCACAATACAACCTCCCTGTAAATAATCGTCACAATTCACTCACTGTAAAATCAATCTAGTCACAATTCAATCCTCACTTGCAAATCTAATTCAGGTCACAATTCAACCTCTCTGTAAATAATCAGTCACAATTCAACCTCCCTGTAAAAATAATCATCACAATTCAAAGCCTCCCTGTAAATAATCAGTCACCATTTCAACCTCACTGCTTAAATAACTCAGTCACAAAACAACCCTCCTGTAAATAATCAGTCACAATTTCATCCTCCCTGTAAATAACCATAGTCACAATTCAACCTCACTGCACAAATAATCAGTCAACATTCAACCTCTCTGTAAAATAATCAGTCAACAATTCAACCTCGCTGTAAATAATCAGATCACAATTCAACCTCATGTTAAATAATCAGTCACAATTCAACCTCGCTGTAGAATAATCAAGTCACAATTCAACCTCCCTGTAAAATAATCAGTCACAATTCATCCTCTCTTGTAAATATAATCAGTCACCAATTCATCCTTCAACTGCTAAATAATCAGTCACAATTCAACCTCCACTGCAAATAATCAGTTCACAATTTCAAACCTCTCTGTAAATAATTTCAGTCACATTCAACCTCGCTGTAAATAAGTCAGTCACAATATCAACCTCCATGTCAATAATCAGTCACAATTCCAACCTCCCTGTAAATAATCAGCGTCACAATTGCAAACCCCTGTAAATAATTCAGTCACAATTCATCCTCTCTGTAATAATCAGTCACAATCATCCTCACTGTAAAATAATCAGTCACAATTCAACCTCATGCAAATAATCAGTCACAATCAACCTCCCTGTTAATAATCAGTCACAATTCAAACCCGCTTGTAAATAATCAGTCCACAATTCAAACTCACTGTAAATAATTCAGTCACACATTTCAACCTCCTGTAAATAATCAGTCACAATCAACCTCCCTGTAAATATTCAGTCACATTTCAACCCTTCACTGTAAATAATCAGTCGCAATTCAACCTCCCTGTAAATAATCAGTCCACATTCAACCTCTCTGTAAATAATCCAGTTCAACAATTTCAACTCCTGTAAATAAATCAGTCAAACAATTCAACCTCCCTGTAAATATTCAGTCAACAATTCAACCCATCCCTGTTAAATAATCCAGTCACAATTTCAAACCTCCCTGTAAATAATCAGCACAATTCAACCTCTCTGTTAAGTAATCAGTCACCAATTCAAACTCCCTGTAAAAATCAGTACCCACAATTCAAACCCCCTGTAAATAACAGTCACAATACAACCTCCCTGTAAAATAATCAGTCACAATATCAACCTCCCTGTAAATAATCAGGTCACAATATTTTCATCCTCGCTGTAAATAATCAGTCACAATCTCAACCTCGCTGTAAAATAATCAGTCATAATTTCAAAGTTTCTCTATTTTCTTGTGTTGTAAAACTTACATATTGAATTGCCTATACAGACACCCAATAATGTTATATACACGCCAAAACATAATGTTACAGCACAAAATACACCCACACAATATTGTGTTTCTACTCACAGTAATTGTTCTCTACTCACGGTTATTGTGTGTCGATGCCATTATCCAGGCAGTTGTTTCATCTTGTTGCGTTGTGAACATTCGCAAAATGATCCAGTTAAACATTTTTCACGACGTCAGCATGCCCATAGCGAGAAGCCAAGTGAAGGGGCGTGTGTCTAAAACCATATCAAAAATTCCACAGTTGAATGCCCTGTCAGAATCCCAGATAAACTCCCTTATAAAGAACAAATAGCCTGGTTCTCCAGGACTTGGTCAACTCTAATCTTTGGATTAAGTAGCTGTTTTACATGTTAGCCCCAGATTACTGACTTCTAGAGGGCAGCACAATCTTTTGATACTGTAAAGTTTATTTCGTGGGGCTAAATTTCGCGGATTTTAATACTTCAGTATTTTACGATGACTGAAGATTAAACTGTCATATTCCCCAATTTTACTGAAACTTGGCGCAGTTTTATTTTCGAGGGTCGTTAATATAATCAGGAATATATTCACCCTGTACAGTACTCATCTACTTACTTTGGATTTACCATGGATCCACGGGAGCAATCAGCGTCCAGCCAGACACTTGACCGTGCTTCAGCCAGCCCTTAGCGCCGCCACAATTCCAGCGGCGTCCATAGAACAGAGTTCTTTGGAACAAAGACATACAATGACATTAATCTAGTACATGTTACATTTATCTAGCCAAGAATTTTCCTTGAAATAATTTGGTTTATCTGTGACAGAATGGATTCAAATTTTTTAAAAAACGCAAGTCTTCATTAATTTGTTGATTTTCAGGATTTCACAATCTTGTAGAGTTTTCTTTTAAACTTTACTTATTACACTGTGATTGCATGAACAAGTTCTACAACAGCTTAAATATTTGCTTCTCATTCAGTTCGGATTATGACTGTGAAGGCGTCACGGATAAGGCAAGGTTTACATCAGATTTATGACATGAAGGTGGTCACGGATAAGGTCGAGTTTTACATCAGATTATGACATTGAAGCGGTCACGGATTATAGGTTAAGATTAGAGGTTACATCAGATATGACATTGAAGGGGTCACGGATAAGGTAGATAAGGGTTTTCATCAGATTATGACGTGAAGAAGGTCACGATAAGGTAGAGGTTTACATCAGATTATGACGTGAAGGGGTCAACGGATACGGTACAGTTTAACATCGGATTATGACAATGAACGGGGTCACGGATAAAGTAGAGGTTTACACGGATTTAATTGACGTGGGAGGGGTCACGGATAGGTAGAGTTACATCGGATTATTGACATTGACAGGGGTCAGGATAAGGTACAGGTTTACATCAGATTTATGACAGAAGGCGTCACGATAGGCTTAGGAGGTTTTACATCAGATTTATTGACAATGGAAGGGGTCACGGATAAGGTTAGTGGTTTACATCAGATTATGACATGAAGGGGTCACGATAAGTTAGATAGAGGTTTACACAGATATATGACCATTGAAGGGGGGTCACGGATAAGGTATATAGAGGTTTACATCAGTTATGACGTGAAGAGGTCAGGATAACGGTAGAGGTTTACATCAGATTATGACATGAAGGGTCACGGATAAGCGTCGAGGTTTACATCAGATTATTGACATGAAGGGTCACGGAAGGTAGATAGAGGTTTAACATCAGATTATGACATGAAGGGGTCACGGATAAGGTTAGATAGAGGTTTACATCAGATTTTATGACATTGAAGGCTCACGGATAAGGTAGATAGAGGGTTTACATCAGATAAGATAGAGGTTTACATCAGATTTAGACATGAAGGGGTCACGGATAAGGCCAGAGGTTTACATCAGATATGACATGGAAGGGGTCACAGATAAGGTAGAGGTTTACATCAGATTATGACATGAAGTGGTCACGGATAGGTAGAGGTTTACATCAGGATTATGATCATGAAGGGGGTCCACGGATAAGCGTAGAGGTTTACATCAGATTATGACCTGAAGGGGTCACGGATAAGGTAGATTAGAGGTTTTACATCAAGTTTGACATGAATGGGGGTCACGGATAAGGGTGATAGAGGTTTACATCAGGATTTATGATCATGAAGGGGAGGTCACGGAATAAGGACAGGTTTACATAACAGATCTTATGACATGAAGGGTCACGGATTAAGGTAGAGTTACATCAGATTTATGACGTGAACGGGGTCACGGATAAGGTAGAGGTTTACATCAGATATATGACATTGAAGGCGTCACGAGAAAGGTAGATAGAGGTTTACATCAGATTATGACATGGAAGGCGTCACGGCATAAGGCTAGGGTTTACATCAGATTATGACATGAAGGGGGTCACGGATAAGGTAGAGGTTTAATCAAGATTATTGACATGAATGGCGTCACGGATTAAGGCACAGGTTTACATCGGATTATTGACGCGTTGAAGGGGTCACGGATAAGGTACAGGTTTACATCAGATTATGACATGAAGTGGTCACGGATAAGGTAGATGTTTACATTTCAGATTATGACTGTGAAGGGGGTCACGGATAAGGATTAGAGGTGTTAAACATCAGATTATGGACATGAAGGCGTCACGGATAAGGTAGAGGTTTACATCAGATTATGGACATGAAGGCGGTCACGGAATAAGGTAGAGGTTTAATCAGATTTATGACATGAAGGCGTCACGGATAAGGCACAGGTTTACATCGATTATGACATGAAGGCGGTCACGGATAAGGTAGAGGTTTACATTCAGATTATGACATGGAGGGGTCACGGATAAGGTAGATAGAGGTTACCATCAGATTATTGACGTGGAGGGGGTCACGGTATAAGGCAGAGGTTTACATCAGATTATGACATGAGCGTCACGGATAAGGCACAGGGTTTACATCGGATTATTGGGAGTGAGTGGTCCCAACGGATAAGCCGTACAGGTTATTACATCAGATTATGACATTGAAGGGGTCACCGGATTAAGGGTAGAGGTTTACATCAAGATTTTATGACATGGAAGGGGTCACGGATAAGGTACACAGCGTTTACATTCAGATTATGACATGAGGGTCACGGATAAGGCAGAGGTTTAATCAGATTATTGACGTGAATGGGGTCACGGATTAAGGTACAGGTTTTACATCAGATTATGACGTGAAGGGAGTCACGGTAAGGTTAGATAGAGTTTACATCAGATATGACTGTGAGAGGTCACGGATTAAGGTAGAATAGAGGTTTACATTCAGGATTATGAACGTGAAGGCGTCACGGATTAAGGTAAAGAGGTTTACATCAGAATTATGACATGAAGGCGTCACGGATAAGGTTTAGAGGCTTTACATCGGATTTATGGACATGAAGCGTCACTGATAAGGTAGATAGAGGTTTACATCAAGATATGACATGAAGGCGTCACGGATAAGGTAGAGGTTTACATCAAAGATTATGACGTGGAAGGGGTCAACGGATAAGGCAGAGGTTTACATCAGATTATGACATTGAAGGCGTCACGGATAAGGTAGAGTTTACATCGGATTATGACATGAAGGGGTCACGGATAAAGTGAGGTTTTACATCGGGATTATGACGTGAAGGGGTCACGGATAAGGTACAGGTTTACATCGGATATGACGTGAAGGTCACGGATAAGGTAGATAGAGGTTACAAAATCGGATATATGACATGGGAGGGTCACGGGATAAGGTACAGGTTTACATCGATTATGACGTGAAGGGGTTCACGGATAAAGGTAGATAGAGGTGACATCAAATTATGACATGGAAGGCGTACGGATAAGGTAGAAGTTTACATCGGATCATATGACGTGAAGGGTCAGGGATTAAGGTAGAGGTTTACATCAGATTTATGACATGAAGGGGGTCACGGATAACGGTAAGGTTTACATTCAGTATTATGCATTGAAGGTCCACGAGATAAGGCAGAGGTTTACATAGATTTATGACGTTGAGGGGTCACGGATAAGGTACAGGTTTAATCGGATTATGACGTGAAGGGTCTACGGATAAGTACAGGTTTATACATCAGATTATGACGTGGGAGGGTCAGCGGATAAGGTAGTAGGAGGTTTACATCAGATTATGACGTGAAGGGGTCACGGATAACGGTAGAGGTTTACATCAGATATGACATTTGAAGGGTCACGGATAAGGTAGATGAGGGTTTACATCAGATTATGACATGAAGGGTCACGGGATAAGGTAGAGTTTACATCCAGATTATTTGACGTGGGAAGGGTGTTCACGAATAAGGTACAGGTTTACATCAGGATTATGACATGAAGGGGTCACGGATAAGCACAGGTTTACATCGGGATTATGACGTTGAAGGGGTCCACGGATTTAAGGGGCTACAGGTTACATCAGATATATGACATTGAAGGGTGTCACGGATAAGGTAGATAGAGGTTTACATCAGATTATGACGTGAAGGGGTCACGGATAAGGTAGAGGTTTACGTTAGCTTGGCATTTGATATTTAAAATCAGGGGACCGTTTCACTAAGCGATCGTAGATCGTAAACGTAGACGATTAAACATTTTGAACGTAGCCCACTTTATGACGTTTTCACAAAAGTTACGACTTGCGATTTACGACCAAAATCGATCAACTCTACGAGTGGTCCTGGGCTGTCGTAGGTGCTCCTACGTGCACATAAACAAACAAGATGGCTGCTATGTCGGCCCTGCCTGAGATCATTGTTGTGTATTATTTACCTGATTGAGTCTGTTGACACGATGGATAGTAGAAAACAATTGACTTTGCTGCGCATTTGCACACGAAAATATTGCAGTTCCGAGCCCTGATTACGAAAATTTTAATTAAAAAGTGGACCTTCACCTACGCATGGCCCAAATTAAATGTAAAGTCGTTGAATTAATTGCTTAAATAACTCTTGTATTTCAATTTTCTTTTCATTTATTTTTAAAAAAAAAAAAAGGCGCACAGAATTTTGGCATGCAATATTATCAAATTGGTGATGGGGGGGGGGGTGGGGGGGGGGGTGGGTGGCATGTGTGCGCCTACGAGTTAATTCAGGTACCCGAGCCTGAATCACCTTACGATTTAATTCACCTTTTACACATATCATTATATAAAATCAAAATGTCATCTCTCTCTCTCTCTTCTCTCTCTCTCTCTCCATAAAAAAGTGGATTGATCGAGCCGGCCGTTAATGTACATCTTGGATCTTTTAAATATACACCAATAAAAATGGTTTTTAAAAAGATAATTATTAAAATAAAAATGTACCGGAAAGTATAGTTAAATTGACGTCATTCAGAGAGGAAGTTGAATGATTCGTGGTTTTCATTTGTTTTGAAATTCATACAGATATGTGAATTTTACGACAAACAATATAAGCAAACGATGGATGCATATAACCATTGATTTAAACACTGGTTTGATTTCCTAGGATACTTGAGTGCAATATTTGTTGTTAATCGGTCTTTTTTTTTATATTGGTTTGTTATTTTATTTCATTGATTTTAATTTCATTATCAATTCGTTTTATTTTTATCTTAAATATTTTTTTAATTCTTGAATATGATTTACTCAACTGAGTAGTATTCACGCATATATGTCAAAATTGACATTTCAATAGAAATTTGAATATTTCATATCATTTTTGTTTCATGAAAATCAATGAATTATTTTAATTACTTTTACACTAAGGCGTATTCTGTGAATGTTCTTTTTCTTTATACAAGAGATCGGCTCAAAGTTTCCATTATTATTGTCCAACCTAATAACTTTGTAAATTATCTTTTACATATATTCATAGATTATGCAGACAATACGGATAGGCTATATTCCCAAATCATGAGAAAATATGGCAGGCCTAGTTAATTTTAAATCTACCTCCGCCAGAGAGGAAGAGTTTCTTAAAAAAGTTGGACGTAAATCGCAATCGTAGGTTCTACGACATACGCACAACGGTTCGTTGAAACGCTCGGTTACGTGCACGTCAAGTGATCGTAAACGATAATCGTACGTTTACGATCTTATGATCGCGTTGTGAAACGACCGCCTGTTTCTTGTTTACAAAATCAATCTCTTAAATTTGGTAAATGTCCGCTTATTAGGTCTTTATGTTCATGTTTACCAAATCAGTCTACTTTGCAAAATCGTCTTTCTATATTCATTTTGGTCTTTATGTGACATTTATAAATCAGTCTTGTTTACAAATCGTTCTTGTTTACAAATCAGTCTTGTTTACAAATCAGTCTTGTGCTTCTTATGTGTGCTGTACCTGGCTTGCGACGTCGGCTCCGTTCTGATGAGGGGATCATTGCGCGACCTTTGTGTGTCCGCTGAAGCGTGGCCAGATGTAGAGCCGTTGTTGGAATCCTCGTCTTCGTCATTCACAGATGAGTGATCACGCACCACCAACTCTCTCCACCAACAACTGTACGACCACGAAAAATATAAAAAAGGCATAAACTTTTCTTTTTTTTTTTTTAAAAGTTTTACAAAAAGATTAATCCAGGAAAAAAAAAAATCATAATTCTGATCTCTGATGTATACATTACTTTCTTTAGTGATGTCAAACTTCCACAGATAGGAAAAAACAGGTCACAAGTCTTAATTTCACGATAGTGTACTGATCATTCCAAAACAAATTCTTTTGTTATGGAGGCACACTTAATTTGTAAGACTGATCAATACCAGAAAATTACACCACAATACATCATCCAGTGTTGATGCTCATTTTTAGTCCTGGTTAGCAGTGTCATTATTGACCCTGCTGTTTAGCTGGAAAGTTAACCGGTTAAGTGTATCTCTCTCTT
>CAJDSM010054515.1:3182-20908 GCA_903981925.1 Ostrea lurida | reverse complement strand
TAGCTTTGAGGACTTAGTGAAATGACTCGCAAATGCGACACCAATTCCTTGTTGTTAAGGAAAAAGATTCCTGTGAGCATTTGCTTCCAAATGTGTTTGTTCAGGGTAATAGTTTGAACGATATCTTCAGCTTCTGTTGGTTGATAACTCTGGTGACCAAAATTTAAAAAAAAATATACTGCAATATTTAATGTAACTTACATGTCCATTTTGGTCCTGGTTGTTGTTTGTCAACTTCAGTTTGTGGAATGTCTTAGGCTGCTTCATCCAGTGCGACCCCGAGGCCGGGGAATCGGGGTGGATGTACACGCGCCCCGGCATGTGGGGTTCGGCTTTACCGGTCACCACCCATTCCGAATTGTGGTATTTATAACGGCAGTCATCCACGGGAACGATGTCCACCAAAAGAATGTACTTGGAATGCGGATCCAATCCTTCCAAGTTCACCTTCAGAGTCGGGAACATCCGTCTAAAAATATATATATAATTATTGTCCTGAAGATGTAGAGAAACTAGTACCGGTAGGAGATCTAGAGTATACTCAATAGGCTTCGTGATATTTTTAACTTACCTGAGCCGAAGGCTCAAGTGAGCTAGTCCGTCGTCTGTCTGTCCGTCTGTCACCTTCTGACATTTTCAACTTCTTCTCCAGAACCACTGGGCCAAATTCAACAAAACTTGGTACAAATGATCCTTGGGTGAAGTGGGACTCAAGTTTGTTCAAATGAAACATCAGAGGATAGGGAAATTTTTTTTGAAAATCGTCTTCTCAAGAACCATTGGACCAAAAGAAACAATATTTACCTAAAAGCTTCCTGATATAGAGTAGATCTAAATTTTATCAGATCATACCTTCCGGGGATAGGGTGGGGCCACAATAGGGGATCAAAGTTTTGCATAAAATGTTCTTCTCCAGAATCACTAGGTCAGTTTTGTGGAAAGCGTACGCAAGATGAAATATTTTGGAAAAATGTTGTTGAAAAGGAATTGAATGTGCTATAAATCTTTATCATGCGATTTGAGAGAGAGAGAGAGAGCGAAAGAGTCGCAAAGGAGAGTCGAAAGGAGAGAAGAGACGATCGAGAGACAGAAGGCGGAGTGATGGAAAGAGAGAGAAGAGAGAGAGAGAAGAGGAGGAATGCTAAAAATTTCGACGAAGTCTAATGAGTTATACTCCCCCTACTAATTTCCTCTCAACATCTTCAGGCAGATCGATATGTAATTAATTTCTCTTAATTATGATTTTTAATTTTATTTAAAGATTATGATAGACTATTAACGGATGTTCTGCGGCGACTCTGAGTGAACATATGGAAGGAGATACAAATATTGTGTGGTGTGTTATTCCGGTACATCTCCAGACATTCTACTGTTTCCTGTTGAGACTGTGGTAGAGTGTGTTGATGCCATCGTTCCGTGGTATGATGTAAGCGGACGGTGCCGCTGCATAAATAGATACCACAATTCGGTATACATCATTGAGACGAGTGGTGACTCGCGATGAAATAAGGCGAAACCCCACACTCGGCACGGGGGTACAAGGCGGCTCTGTACATCCACCCGATTCCCGGCTCGGGTATATTGAGGATGGAAAAGGCACGGAATATCTCTTTAGGGCTGAATGCACACATGGGGTGAGATAGTAAAACTGCAGGCTATAGACAATTTCCGGATCGACAACGGGTGATCAGTCGTACCCAGTGTAGAACAGGAAACAAACACAGGTTATGGCCCCGGAAAAGGGTTCCATGGAAACCAAGGGACGGAAAAAAAGCAAACGGCAAATGGATAGAGAACATGATCCGAGGTAGAGAATTCGCAACATACTCTGGAGCAACAAAACGGGAATGATGATTATAAGTCCGGGATTCTTCTCTTGGTAGAGAATAGTGTGTCTAAGGTGAGAGAGGCTCAATGGGACACGGGCAATTCTGCGGGGATCAAAACATAGGCAAGGGGCAGCAACACGTGGTCTCATCGCTGAAAGAAATCGTTAATTCTATTACCACTAGAGGTCAGAACGCTGAAAGACCCGATTTGGGAAAAGGCGCCAATGCTCATAGGAATACTTTTTCTTTTGAGTTCACAAGTCAGGTGAATTAAGTCCACGCCGTGTGTACACTATTAACATAGAAGACGGCAGTGTTGAACGTAAGACGGTATTGTCGGGAGGATTCGAGTGTAACTTGCCATTGCGTTAAAAAGCCGATCTTGGTAGTACTCTCATTGGGAATCCTCAAAACAGCAAATCGTAGTCAACAGGAAGTAGCTAGTCGGGATATTCATATATATCAAAATCATAGTGTGATCGTCTAAACAGACGTTTGGCAACTGACGCGCTCTTTGCGGACAGCATGGGGAGGGAGTCAATATTCCTGATGCAACCTGAACGAATAAGGATGATCTGCTTCCCCAGGAAGAGTTTTGACGTTAAATCATCCGTGACTAAGATAGCGTCAGGGTCAAGTCTTACAAAATCACGAGATACAACGTGTATGGTGACGAAGACGACGAAACAAACGGGAATGGGTGTCTGACCTGAACCATCGAATATACAATGAAAAATGTCAAAGGTTCGTTCAAAGTGTGCGAAAAAATTCTGGTTTCAGCAGTGAAATCTCAAGTCTTAAAATACTTATTTGCAATAATTTTGACACTGATCTAGATAACTTTCTTAAAATTTGATTACATTTTTCAGTCGACAGCTAATACACGTAAGTAATAACCATTGAGGGAATGTACACATTTGAAATTAAGACTACGCGTAGCAAGAAGAAAGGATTCTTTTAAGCTTTCTCATTGTAGGGATTTGGACAAATGATCTTTACTTTTTCCCGGTTTTCCTTGCGCAACAAAATACGAACCCGAAGGACGAACTATTTCAAAAATCGTATTAAAATGCGATGCGTACCTCGATGATACGCACAGTTACATTCTTCACATCAAAACCACTAGCTTAATTCAAGTTGAATTAACCTTTTGTAGTGATAACTTTCCAGGCAAATCCGATTTTTGATCGGCTTTAAGAAAGATATATTTACCCCTGAAATAGTTATTATCTTAAAATAATTAAAGTCCTTCAAAACAACGTAAAGGCGGGGTAAAGATGACCAAACACTATACTGGAGCAAGAGGTACTTGATGACACAATTTAACCGTTTGATGAAATACTTTGTATTGTGCCTTCTAAAGGGGCCAACTGAGGCTTCTGATATGTCATCGTCTTGTTTATGGTCAAATTCACTTTTATGTTTCGTGCTTTTATCAAACCAATTATCACTTTCATCCGTTTTCATTCTTATATGGAAAATCTTCCAATTTCTATTTCAAATGAACAGGTATTGAGCAATTAAAAACCTTCTAATTGGTTTCTATTTTACGGCGGACGAACAAATTAGCACTAGTTAGTTATTGTACTGAATAATCTTTCCTTTCTTTTCTTTCCCAAAACAAATTACGCACGCACTACGACAGGAGACTCTCATAACATTGCTCATGGTTGAGATCTGGAAAAGGCGCACTCCAGACTTTGCTAAAAAGATGAAACAGTCCGGCAATTTATCTAAGAACGTCGCGCTAAATTTGTTGATCTTCTTAGCATTACCCTACACTCGGCGCTATGTGTATCACCTGCTCTCTCTTTACCCGTCACGTTGACCTTTTAATGCAACCGCCTGTGCGTTAGAACTCTTTGGGAACTGTGGACGCTTGCGGAGGAAATCTTATTGACTGTCTAAATATCTCGAAGAAGAAAAACCATTGTTAAATACGCATGGCACATTGTAGTGATATAACGCTATAGAAATCTTCGTACCCATATACTTGGATATATTTTCGACACTATGCTTTCACGCAAGAATATATTGTTTTAATCTCAAAGCTTGCCGAAAAAGGAAATTGGGAATGAGGTACAAATTCTATGTTGATTTTCTTATTACACAACACATGTCATCCGTCAGATCCGTGAATATATAGGAGTATTGGCCGCCTGTCATCTGGTGTTTATGGGAGGGGAATTATTAACGCAAAAATAATTCAGAAAACAGGTCAGCAAAGATATACATACAGTAAGAGAGATCTGGAAACAAGGAAACAGTGAACTGGAAGGAGTATTTTAACTTTCGGACCTTTGAACCTTGAATTTAAGGTTCCAAGGATTCAACATGACGGCCGTAAGGAAGCAAATTTCATAATCGTAGAAAAAACATGCAAAGTGTTCACACCGGCTGCTAACGTGAATTCTTATTAAAAAGATAAGGTTAACATGTTAGTGAAAGGTGACAATACAAGTAGTTCGGGGCGATACTACAAAAATAATGTTGATTTGTGGTTCTTAACCAGTGTACGACATGTCGTCGTTAAACCAGATACCGTGCGCATTTTGTGGATGAGAGACACCGGCGGCTCAAATCCCAGATGTGTCAATATCAACTTCATTAAAGGTGACGGAACCTTTTAGGAATCTCGCAGATGTACAAAGTCGTAGAAGGTGTTGAAAAGAAGTTAGAAATACACTCGTTGATCTCGAACGTTGAATATAAACGTATATAATCTTTCCTGCAAAAGGATTGACCCATAATCAAAGGAAATAATAAGACTGTGAGTGGTTAAATCGTCACCGATATTTGGCAAGTCTAGTGAACAAGTATTGCACCACTAGCCACTTACAGGACATAGTGGACCCATTACATAGGGATGATGAATAAAAAATGGGTACTATAATTACCTGTTGACAATATATTTCATATATAGGACATAATTATTGTCCACCGATATTAACAATATCAAGCCACAGAAAGACGGAATGGACGATTATTATGACATACTAACTTTATATAATGAAACCAGGATGTCGATAGGGAGGTATCTTTTGAGCACAAGATCTTCTGCGGGGATGATTTCAGTAAATCACATAGTATCTGGGCATAAATAGTAGGTTTGTTGGCTATGATTGTATTTAGCAGATAATGTTTGTTTGAAACAATCTCCGCCTGTAGATGACAAAAGTTATCAAAACCGGGATGGTCGCCGTGAAGGGTTGCATTCAGCCAATGATAATATTTTCACAATGAGGTGGAATTGGCATCTTCAATAACGATAGACGATTTGATCACCGGAATCGGTCACATCAATGTCCGCCAACGTCAGGAATATATCGGCAACGCACACTCCTTTCACCACGTATAACAGAAACAGAGTGAGTGTGCGTACCTAGGAGACTAGTTAAGTACCTCAAGCACAGTGATTCATATTAGAGATAGACTACTCTCTACGAAGCATGGCACATAGGGTACGTAATGCAATTTCACTCAGCAACGAAGCCTACGGAAGAATCACGAAGTCACAACAACCAGCGGTACGCGTGGGAAAACCTCTGGAATCCGGGCTAGGGTGTACAGGATAATGGCACTGTAGTGCTCGGTGGTCGAAGTAGATAAAAAAAAAGAAAGAGCCAGAAAAATGGAGAGTTGTATTCACAGAGGATTGCGTAGAAAACATAGCCAATCGAGCAAATCACCACCCGTGTCACATAGTTACGTCGATTCAGAATGGTTGTGCACACTCGCGCAGTGAATTATCGATTCGTACGTTGTACCTGTGACGGGAATGACGCGGACGTAATGGATAAATCCGTGCTAAGGCTGCCTTGATGAGGTGTGTAAGACGGGCTATGAGATTGTGTGGCCCCGAAGTAGGAGGAAAGTAACTCCCGAAATTTCATAACTTTGTTATAAAGATATCATTTGCTTAGCCGAAACAATAAGCAGTTAGAACTAAAACCGTAGTAACTATTTCCGGATTTCATTGAAATCTTCAATCGCGGTATAGAGGTAGGACGCCAGAAAATGTCTAAAGAAAACGAGAAGCAAATCGGGGTTTTTGTTGGTATCATTACGTTCGTTGACCCTTATTAGCACTCGTGTGAAAAATTTCAGACAGAATGCCAGGCTTATAGTAGCGGTCAGTTCCGATAATGGTTGCAACCAGGGATTCACATGATCTTAGCAAAGACCGTCATGACTAAGATATCATAGTAGGAGCACTATTTTGTGCCTGTCTTTAAGGAGGAATTTCAGAAAAACTGTCGTATTCAAGCGAACGGACTACATGCTAGCCCCCCACAGTCAATTACCAAAGAATCGAACATTTAGGAGGATTCTTTCAGACAACAGTATTGAACTTATTTACTACAAGTTGATAATATAGGCTTGTTTAGGATACAACCCCAGAGTTTCCAGCTTGCCTCCTGAGACAGCCGGTATTACTCATGGTACAAGGTTTCTTAACAGGGTTGAAATGAAACAATACATAACAGTGCGATCCAATTGAATTCTTATTAGCGCATCCCACTTTACATCAGGCAAAGTGAAAGTCATACCGTCGGGGTCTCTGTGATTTGTTGAAATTGTACAGCACGTCATAGTAGAGATCTTCGGGTGGCAAAAAATGGGCGAAGGTCCAGGAAAAGATAAATGCGGATACTGTATTTCCTAATTTTTCAATATTTCATGTTATTTCGAACTTACCTTTATGACGACTTTTGACATTAAATGATAGACATCTTATTTTTTCCCCAGATCCACACAGTTGCAAGATGATAATATCCTTTACGTACCGGTACAACATCATCACCAAAAAGACGACATTCTCGCGACTAGAGATCAAAAGTTGACGATTGAATTATTATCGGTAGAAACTTGTCGGAAGATCCGTTGGATCGCTTAAGAGTTATGCACCTTGAAGATGTTTACGGTTTAATAAGCTATATTAATGATATCCTCTGCAGAAAACTTTACAATCTATACACCATATGCTTAATCGTTATAGAAGAATGTACGTGAACAACGTGGGAAGGATTATGTGACCTATGACCTTAGAGAAATATAAGAGAGTCAGAAGGCCGTGCAAGGTTCAGCCATATCTCTGCAATGTAAAAATGTATATCAACTTTTCAATTGTCATCTTTTAGATATAATCTATTCCTTCAATTTACCTTCTATTAGAAAATCTTGCAGAAGAGGTTCAGTCGGATTACGCATGAACGACCGCCAACGCTAGTACTAAATTGGTTCAAAAACAGGCGGAATAACATTATTAGGGAGATTGATCACTAGTGTATAATAATTCTATCACTTCTTTTCTTTGCCCCCAAAAGAAGTCGATAAGTGTTAGAGCGAACCTTTATGAAGGTCAACCATGTACTTGTCGTTTTAAAAAACAACTGCGTAAAACATCCTTACAACGTGTAATAATCGAGAACTTATACACCTGGATTTTGATCAAATTAGCTGTCTGTTGAATATTGCTCTCGCGCCTCTTCCACTCATTGTAGTGTTCGGATGCCCGCAGGAATTCATCTGGGATTAACTCTGTGATCCGTCTGCGAACAACTGTGTGGTGAATGACATAGCTAAAAACAACTGAAATGCTGCGCCAATAATCCTAATGTGAGGTAGTGATGTTTCGCATTTATTGCTTCAATCCCTATATCAGGGTATCATAGATACCAGTAGGGATCGCACATTTGACCGTAACCACCCCTAAGTCGTCGCCGCAATGTTTGGGACTATAGACGGAAAAAAAGAAAGTCCATGTGGCGTTCGAATTGAGTTGCAGATCTACCAACGTTTCTCTCTGTTAAAATAATTGAGTGGTAGACACACGTGAAATTGAATCATAAGGGGGGACTGTAATCGCTTGACGAATAATCGCCGGAAAAGTTTTACGAGGCATCTTCCCCTTCATAATCCATTGGTAACGGAGAGAGCTCGACAATCATAGGGCCAGACTGCCAAGGTCGATCCTACCTCACAAACTGGGAGGTGTGTATCAAAGAGGAGGAACCGTATTCGCATAAAATATACGGGACCACAAACGGTCCCCGTAGATTTTTCAAGACTGAAGTAATGAAGAAAACAAAAAAATATCTGGATCGGTCAAAGACTTCTGCCAAAATATTCTGTATGTCTCAATTAACTTACTGTCGAATTCATATTCATAATTTTCATTTACAGACTTAACTTACTCAAAGAAAATAAATACATTTGAGGAACGAGGAAGAATGAGTCGGAAAATATGCGTACAAGAAGCTAAAGTTGGAGACGATGAGACAAAACAGTTCTATCCCTCTCAACGGCACTGAGTAAGGCACTCAACTTTCCCAACCACTGATTTTGTGGGTAACCCTGTACGGGAATCTTACAACACGCTATCTATCAGGTCAAAAGAGCCATCATCCATCGTCAGTGGAGTGCGAAAGCGTGCAGTTCTAACCCACTTGCTGTAAAAAAGCCACGAAGTCCCAACGCAACAAGTTGCTATACTGGCTGTCATTACACAAACAACTGTCCAGTACACCTGCGCAAATGAGCGAGTGCCGCCATAAATCTCATATTCTCAATTCGATAGCATTTATGGAGCTGAGTTTATCTAATTGATCAAAATCTTATTATCCACACCAGGTTCTACCCATTAACCGGACGCACCTGCACAGGGCTCGAGTATTCTTAGCGCCTGTATCCCGCTACTTCCTGTTGTGCTCAAGCTGTAAAGGTCCGGGCCAGAGTGATTCTTCAAGATTCTGGATTAACCAGCGATCGGAAGTCCTCCAAATGCAAGTCTCTGTTGATCGTCTGCCACAAACGAATGCACGAAGATCGTGTTGCGCACCGTTCGTCAGCATACCGAGGCAACACCTAGTACAAAGCCAAATCATAAGCTCCGTTGGATCGGAAATCTGTCGGCAACCAGTACCCTCTCAACCCAGTCACCCTCTCCGCGCCTGGACCATTCTTATGCTACGCATACATATTGCAGGGACGTACCACTAACCGTATCTACCCTGGGCGTCCGCCAGCTCTCCACACCAAAAATGTTACAATGCCATTAGTCATGAACCCATGAAACTTCACCAGGTTCTTATGGCAAGTGAACACATTTCGTAATAGAACAGATGATAGCGGATCACGAATAATTGAGTTAAATTAGATTGGAACGAATCAATGAAACCATTTCTGGGGACTTGTCGTTCTGAATAGCAGATATCAACAACAGAGCTGCTGGCTAGTCTGCGTTGAGCAGGACTGACTAGATTTTTATTCCGAAGCATAATCTAGTGCAAAAATGAGTGACGGGTTCTGATGTGTGTGGTAGACACTGCCATGAAACATATAATGAAGTGGTGGTGCGGGGTGATAATCACGTGAGATCTCTTTTATTACAAAGAAATTATTGTATAGAAGAGTCAAATTGTGTAAATGCGGACCTGCGTAGCTAATGTTCATGTTTGGAAATTAGGTGGATATAACAACCCATTTGTAAATTAAACCCTGGTAAATCTTGTTTGGAAATCACTGTGATTTCACCGTGGGTTTAATGCAATCTCCATCTAAAGAGGAACGTCAATTTTATGAATTGAAGCATTCGTTTAACCGCACTGGGATTAAATGGTGCTTAGTATGCCGAAGGGTAAGCAAAGTATTGCATGATTTGTACTCAATACATATGTCTAATACAGATTTTCGAAAAAGTAACCAGTGATAAGTGTTTCGTCTTTTTGGTTGGAAAGTGCTACAACAAAGAAACGTTTCATCGGAAGAAACTTGAATTAAAACGACCGACGAATATATTTGCAGTTATGAAACATGGAGTATCGGAGAGAAACGAGTCACATTTATGGTACACCTGGACCTCTCATGGAAATAACAAAGCAAACCTAAGTCGTAAAGCGGGCAAGATTACAGGTCAACCGACTGAAGAGGGCCCAGTTAATGTTATACAAACCTTGGCTCTAGGAACAAGAAGACCATACCAGCAGCCAAGATCCTTTTCAGTTATGTACGGCTATTTAGAATAAAGCTGTTTAATGGCATTTCTTGTAGTTCGTGGATGGACCTAAACACTCACCTCTTGATGGTTAATATGGTAGATGCCGATGATTTTTTTGTGTACCTTTATATTATTTGTTTTTTGTTTGTTTTGTTGCTTTTTTGTTTGTGTATGTGTGTGTTATTGATATCTTTTCCTTACGACCATAAAAATAGGGTATAAAATTGGTTCGAAATTACTCAAATGAAGATGTCCACATTTTGAGAATCTGTCAATTATTAATTAATCATAACTCGGGGTGTTTAATGTTAATTATCCTTCTTTTCAAATACTGGCATCCATTTGCATTTGATGCTGGTTTTTCATATGCATAGTACGTTATCAGCTTTCACAGGAGAGATGGTTGACAAATCACAAGTGTTGAACAGTATTATGTTGAGTTCAAACAGGGGAAACAAAACAAACAGGAGTTAACCTAACTGCAAAAACACCACATTGTATACACCAGGGCTCCAGGGGGTTTATATGATAGCGGAACTGGAGACACTTGGCGATGTTTGTCGCGTCCTATTGCCTAACGGGCCCGAGCCGAACACTTATATTTACGTTTGATGTTTATATTAAAAGTTGGAGTTTAAGTAGAATCCTTAATGACATTATGTCAAGTCATTGGTAGTAAAAAAGATCACCTTTTTACCTAGTCGCAGGAAATCGTAAAAGCCTTGAGCCGATAATGAGGGTGAGGATATATGGGGCGCATTTATGTGGAAGACCAATAATATCTAGTGTTGACTACTCCGTGGGCGGAACTACTTTTCATAAAGATAAAAGCCTATTATATTTTAACCCCCTGAACATTGTTGAAAAGTATTTGTACATGCTGCCAATAATATTATCTGTCCACAGGTTTAAGAGAAATTGATGGTCACAATAGACATCGAACAAGGAAGGTTTACGTTTTCCGCAATCCGTTCTGTGCAAAACTGAACCGATTGAAGTATAGTAGAGAACTCCGTAAGGCAACAAACTTTGGGATGATACTTGACCGTGGACACATTGAGGTGATATAAGAACCTTGCAGGAGATACGGTGGTGCCGGCTATTAAAAGAAGGTCCAATGAGTGAAAGGAGGTCAAATAATAGGTCATACGGGCCTTTGCAAAGTGCGTAGGTCCAAAATATCACGTCGTATAAATTATAATATCGGCTATGTTTTTGTTTCAAACCAATCTACGATACTTCTTTAAATGATTTAGTTGTATAACGTTTTCACCAGCAAAATCCGTTCTAATCCTTAGCAAAGACACTGGCATTATATCGACAAACAGTTCAAAGTTTTCATCATAAAGTGGACAAGTGTGGGGTTATTCGCTTTAAATAAAGACGTGTTAAGTATATTGCAACCAAATCTACAGAGCTTTTGCAATACATACAACAGTGTTTTAACTAAAAAAAAAAAAAAAAACAAAAATATATATGCGGTCAGGATGTAGTATATCTGAAAAAGTTTATATACATTTGTGATTCGGTAGAAAAAGGACGGAAAGATCAAGACTCATTGTTCGTAACCATGCTCCTACGGAGGAATTCAAAGCTTTAAGAATGTGTTCTTTTGCGGTTTCTTTCAGGATACATTACTTCAGTAAAAATCAGAGTTTGTTTTATTAATAATGAGAATTTTTGAACACTGTTATGTGGTTGCATTTTTTTAACTATCATTGAAGATATTACTCGCGTATGGCATGGTTTTCCCAGTGTATTCCTGTGGTTTTCGATGACGTTCTATGCCTTCACAGTATTGGGGGAAAAAACAGGAAAGAAAACAATCGATGTTTAGTCTCAATTCAGTTCACAAACGAATTTGCCAGAAATCGAAATCATGTTAAAACGATTTTTAAAACCGATTGGCTTGTATTGCCCAGTTCATTGGATTCATATTGAATGTAGTTCCATTTTCTATATGTTGTTCTCGGACACTGTTAAATATTACAATTGCAAGTATCTTTCAATTCACTCAGTAAAGGACCACACGTTGGGAAATACTATTCTGAGGTGAGAAGTATTATATAAGGGAACGCTAGTGTCGAACGGTTACCCCTGATGGTTGGTGAGGGTTTGAGGTGCGGAGAATTTAGGGCAAACTTGTGAAGTTGTTATAGCTCACAGTGTAAAGTCAAAGATAAGTTCCACGAGATCGGGAAGTGACTCAATCTCGTAACGTTCCTAATAGAGTTATCAAAAAACAAGGAGGATGAGCAATACCATCAGGAGCCCCTGGCGCGGCAGAGGCTCGCGGTTGAAATTCAGGGGTGGTTCTAGGGAGAGAAGAAGACTAGGATCTGGTCCCTTGCTTTGACCGAAGGTCCACAATCTGCCGCAAAAGTGAAGCCCTAATGTAACAATGTACAGAAGTGAAAAAGTCTGTGGTGGTTTATAATGAGATATGGGCATAGGGATTTCGGCTTTTTGAAAGTGCGGTTGCGAAATAGGACAATGTCTGCGATAGAGGACGGACAAGGATGAATTGTATATAGAATGCATCCGTATGGTACACTTCATAGATCTCGGTCAACTACAGCTATATTTACATTCGGATTGGCTAAACAGAGAAGATATTATTAGAGTGGTGCTGTTACAAAATTACTTAACAGTCATATAGGTTCAGAGTAGGTAATCCTAACCTCTACATAATAGTTGACAATGGTGCTCTCTTTCAATAGACAGTGGAGGTTTACGCATCCCCCTTTCCAATGCGTGAGCGGTAGTGGGCTTCGAGTGAACAGGTTTTATCAATGTCCTGACAGAACACATATTGATAAGAAGGTGCTAAATTGCACATATAATTCTTTACAAATCACTGTAGGACCGTAGAAAGAACTTATGGTAATATAAATAATTAACTAAACAAAAACACCAATTAAATACCGCTCGTTGTGTGGGATTCCGGGAAGTACATAGGGTACTGACATGCTTAGTATCGATGCAAAAAATTTTGTTCGTGCGTGATGAGGAAGACTGGAAACAAACAATTTTAATACCTGAGCGACTGTGGACACAATCAAAATGCCAGTGTTTCTTAGCTTACGATTTACTAACCATCAATTACTACCATATACAGGCCTGCTTCCTCCCGTCTGATTAACCGTGGCATGGCCAAACAGATAAGGAGCTCGCGCCGTTATTCCAGGGACAATGGTTCCACAATATCGATATTATTCCAATTTCGGTGTTCTGACCATCATTATCGGAGCACACGTGGCCGTGAAATCTATTTGTAAATGAATTATGGAGAGATATTATCTTGTACATATGAATTTGGTGGATATGGAGGAAATAATGTTTTGTATATTGTCCGGATTGCACATAAACATGCTCTGACAATATGACAATGTACGGTGTAAACCATTACCAGCAGGAAGTCGATATTACACGAGGAAATCTATAACTGTGCCTCCCCTGCGCTAGTGCGAGGGCTAGCTTTATCTGGCGAATATGGTAAGAAGTATCACTGTCGGTATGATCATTCGCCAATTTGCATGTAAGTCAACGGCCAGAGGCGTGGTCACGACCTGGTACGTTGAACTGACTATGGCGTGACGCCTTATACGCTTACAAGCATTGGAACAGTAGGTTTCTGGCGCACGCGTTACATGAACTAGATGTTGGCAGGAAAACCTGGTGTCAAGGTTAGAGTCTCTCTGCGGAGCCTGAGGTACGGACGTGGTTTCGATCACGGGGGACGACGGTGGATGTCGTGCGAGGAACGGCGAGTGCGTTTGAAACCTGAACCAGGTTGCCACAAACATTCAGGGGGGTCCCGATTGCGAAGCGTAGGCTATACTTAATAAAGTGGTTAACTCTGGATACTGACCTCGTAGGGGAGCAGCTATTTCTTTGGCGATAGAAGTTACCTGTCTTATGAATCTTAAGCGACGTGCGAGTGTGGGGTCAGGCACTTGGGTGACCGGTGTTAAGAGGTTTCAATAATACAAGTACTTAATTGCTGTTCTCAGTAACGTTTCCATTTTAGAATATTCAGAAGGTACTTCATAAGTTTTTACGATTCTTTTCATACGAGGTTTTTCTGTCAACTATCCAACTTCCCGAAAAGATAAGAAAACATTTCCGATTTATGTTGTAAACGTTAGTAATGCATTACATGTCTCTCTCATTGGTTTTCAGACAACGTGATTCATTTTTCTTAGATAAAAGCAAGCATAATGCACTAAAACTTGTTGCATTTAGTGTTATTTCCTGTTTTCGTTTGAGATTGGAATACGCTGAAATACTGTGTACATGCAGTTTTGAATAGAATTAGTGTGGATGTTTAGCTGTTTGTTCAAATTATCTGAAATAAGATTATGTTCATATCATTACAATTCTCTTGTTGTGTTTCCTTGGCGAGAGTAGGGTCATAAATATATATAGAGGCCGATTTATGATTTGCATTCGAAACTGTTGTCGTCTCTGCAGCCTTACTCGTGGATCGTGTTCGATCCGTTTTCTCCTTAATCTTCTATTGCATGCATTGATAATTACGGAGTCACCGTCTAATCTGGGCTCCATATTTTCTTTTGCATTATTAGTGGTATCAGTATTTAATTATGTATGTTTACATTTTATAATCATGATTTAGTTAGGTTGTAGAGAATAAATTAAAGATCTCTAGAAACGGTTTTATAACTGATAACATTCTTGGTATAATTCCATCCATTGCTTGAGACAGCACGTCAACCTTTGACGTACACTCCATCACCGATCATCAAAGAACATGTCAATTTGTTAGATTTCCCATTGTTTAAAACATTTAAGAGTAGCAACTGAACATTGTTTAATAATGTCATATTATTGCCCGATTGTAATAAATGAAATCCTTCAAATTTCTTAAAAGGTAATGCGCTACATGCGTTTAAAAACACTATATGAGACAATTCACGAAATCCGCCTTAAACCAATACATCATTAGTATATACAGCCAGAGGAAATGACATTAGGCATACATACATACAAGAGGCGTTGGAACCTGAATTTTGGAAAGAGTGGGAGTGGTACGCAACGTGGTGTGGAGCTCCGGGAGAGGGGAGGAGCAAACTTCAAACTAAAAATCACAGAGGTGAATCAGGCAACGGCAAAAGGTCAAAGTCAGGCGAAGGGAGGGAGCGCGATGAGAGGAGACATAGATTACCCAATGGCTACCCAGTAATCTAGAGGAAACTCTTGCTTGCACACTATGACACGTCCTATCTTCTGTTTTCTAATATTGTAAAGTTATGTTTGCTTATCGTTAGTACAGCAGGACGTATTTTATTAAAACGATCTGGACATAATATAAATAGCAACTTATATTGTACACCAAGGATTCGATACTCTATTAAGAAAGGTAGTGGGAAAAAACGCTCTCTGCCGGTCAACTTAATTTTAAAATTAATATGACCGGCACAGGGCGGATCCAGAGTTATTCGATGGGTGTTAGGGGCGGGCGATGGGAGAACTAAAGTGAGTGGACATACGACTGTGGTCGCCAAACGAAATCCGATAGTAGAGCCCCAGGTGTGTCGGGTCTGGGGGGCCATGCCTTGAGGCCCCCAGTGAGTGGGGTTCATGGGGAACCTCCAGTAGTTTTGGGAGATTCTTGCTACGCCTTAAAATTGGGTCCTCCGAAGTAGTCCATTTTCACATAATATTTCTGTACATTTTCAATCAACCTAAATGAGCGCAAATTATTGAAGTTTCAGTGAAATGAGCTCAACCATAATCCAAAGATATTCAAACTATATAATATATCTCTTAGTACCAAAATTACAGAGGGGGCCGCCGTATCTGAAGATGTAACATTTATTAATTTTTCAACAAGTTGAAAAATACAAATCGTATATATTGGACTCATTGCTAAAATTTTAGCCGAGGGGGGGGGGGGGGGGATCGCGCCCCCCCCCCCTTTAAAATTGCCATGGTGTCCATTGGAGAGTGGTGCAAATGTTTATCGTCGGAGCAAATATCAATTTAATCAATTTTCTATAATAGGAATTTCAAATAATAGAGCACTATATTTACGACACATAATCAATATACAAAGTAATATTATCCCGTCACAATGTATCATATGTTTAAGAGTAAGCTCAATCAAATGGTTATGCTATATACTATAAGCTGTGTGGTCTAATTTTCGTTTGAATCATCGTATAATCCCTTTATGAGTTTATTTGCCCCTTGTAATATTGTAAAAATACTGACGTTAACAAATCAAAACTTCAATAATTATGAAAACCGAGTAGAGACCGATAACATAATCATGAGTAAAGCGAAACTATGGTACCTTTTATGTACCATAGTTATAGGAGCCAAGTAACGGGTCGAAGGGGTTTCCTCAAAAGGTCAAGAGTCACTTACAACTCGGTGGAAAATATGTCAATCTTCACTCACCACATGTTCATTAATATTTACCAAGTAATAGCTCACATACATTACATAATAGTAATACTTACACACATTATCTATAACTAAAGTAATAGTACATACATTTACATAATAGTATATTACATAAGTTAGTATAAACTAGGTCTTCCTACTAATATGTTATAATATACAGTAATATTAAGAACCGTACATTTAACAGATAACATACATACATTACGATATTTTAACGAACTATATAGCTATAACACACATTTTTGTATAAGAATAACTAATATTACATTACAGCATTAAGAGGGATCACATCAAATATATACATCAATTATATAATAAGTAATATTATCATACTGGTAAATTCCAGTTTTATAACATATAATATTATATCATCAATGATAAATATCAATAGTTATAATTACATACATCTTATATAACATGGTAGATCATTCTACATTTTACTTTATATAGTTTGTTATATATCTGAAGTAAAAAAATAGCTCTCATATTTTCTTATAATATGTTAGAGAAAACGCTACCACCTATTAGTTAATTTGATATTTCTCGCTGGGCACGAAAAAATGATTGCCTCTCGTCAGTTTTAAAATTATTGACCGGCAGCGCAGTTTTTTACCCACCTTGCATTGTGAACAAGAAGAATTGATCTCGTATTGTGACTGCGGTGTAATAAAAGAACCTATGCGAACTAGAAAGCAATCGTGACGTCACCAATATAAAAAACACCAGCCATGGATACGTCTCCTTATTGAAATCAAGTCATAGCAAGATTTCTGCATAGATAGCAATTAACGAGTTACGATAAGTGGTCTGTGACAACGACATCGAGGCAAAGAGCATGATCCGACGATATCTAGATGTTTGAACTTGTAAAAAATATTTATCGGCGGCGAGCAAATAAGTCACAACTATGGCTGACGTGTATTTCTTCTTATTTTAGAAGTGAATCTAGATATAGAACTATGTTTACTCGTTGTGTTCATAAAAAGCTGAGTGTTATATCGTAGTCTGTTTTGTATTTTCAATATCAACCCAAAAAATATATTTTTTTAAAAACTGTGGGTTTTCTTCGGGCAAACCATGAATATGTTAGTCCCTCGGTGACGAAAAGACAATTCTGCCCTCCGATCTCCGCGTGGTCGTGGGCAGGTATTCCGTCCTCTTGGGATTAACATAATCAACTGTTGCCCTAACCCCGTTGTAGTGAATGTTAATTTATGTAGATAATAGATAAATATATTAACATCAGTGTACGTATAACTGTGGTAAATGAAAGTTACAACATACCGTTATAAACAGTAACACCTTTCACTACATGTATAATTACAGTAATATTACGGGGACATTGATTGTTGGCAACAGTAACGTTAATACATTGAATAACCAATCCGAATATTATATTATCATACACATATATATCGTAATATTGCACATACATGTCTAACTATACAGCTTTATTCTCTCTGTGGTTT
>CAJDSM010054503.1:0-14067 GCA_903981925.1 Ostrea lurida | reverse complement strand
TTTTCATGAAAAGTCACTTGAAAGCCTGATATATATATCTGCATTCCCTATATTACGTACCTTGGACTATTTCCCCCATAAAACAGACAAGTGACAAGTGAAATGAATATGGGGCACTTAATATCTACATCATTACATGGGGTAACCTTAAACTTTGGTATATAAATGTCAAATTCAAACTTTACATTGACATTCATCAATCATCATAATTATCTGGTTAGCGGCGCTATTAAAAATGAAACCCTTTAAAAAAGTTTATGGTTTCTAAGGTTCAAAATGTTTATCATAAAAATATTGGACTCTTTCAATCTTTACTGTACATTCTTTGGAAGATTAAATGATATATGCTAAATGAAAAATTCAATTCCACCCTTTATAAGTTAGCACATAGATAAAATTCGTAATATATTGATATTAAATTAAAACAGCTATTTCATACAGCGCAGCGAATAAATTTTTCATAAATGTGTTTTTTAAATCAAATTATTTGATAACAAAACAAACATTTCTTCTGGATTCCTTAAGGTATCCACTGTAATTGTCATTGACAACAATTTTTTTTCGGTTCAAAGACCTCAGCAATGCACTTAAAACCATTTTTAAAAAACAATAAATCCCTGATGTAAGGCCTGTTAACAAATCTGAATCAACACCATATGAAGATGCTAACATTTCATACCTTCGCAAGGCACCTACAATCCAAGGATCATCTAAGTGATGTTCTTCAAAAGAACCTCCGTCAGAAAATTTTATGCATAAACAATTTACTGACAGTTAGGACAAAGTCTGATCAGAGAAACATGAAAATTCAGTTCAGATGAACCCAAAATGCTGGGATTTTTGTCAAATGAATATAAAAAATTAATAAATAATTTAATTACATTCAAAAACATTTGTTTTGAATCAACACTGTAAGCTATAGGTGAAAGATCCCGGCACAATACAATGAAAACTCAAGGCCGAAATGAACTGAAATGAGTTGAGCTTGAATTCCTGCTTTTAAAGATAAAAAAATCGTGAAAAACTCAAAAGCAATATATTAAAAAATGGTATGATTTCAAGGTCAATACTCAAGGCCAAAAAGAAGTAACTTCAGTTTCCAAGATCGACAAATTTTAAGGTACAGTTTGAAAACACAAGGTTGACTCCCAACGACATAATATATACATTATATATAGGTTCAAGATGGTATCTTGTTGACTTTTCAGTCTATACAACTGATGTTGATAAAAAGGCTTCTACTTTGAAATTTGTTCTTTGCAGATTTGACAAGATCTGTAGGTCTGTCATCTCATGTGGTGCTTAAAACGCCTTAATTACATGTAGGATAGCGAAACATGCATGTAGGCACAAAAATAAGACAATGAGAAAGGATTTCCCTGTTATTAACTATACCTGAAAATCAGACAGATGTTATATACAATGCATGGCACTGTTATAGTGAACCTCCAGGACCAGCGAAAAACAGTTTATCATATTAAACCATGCAAACTTCAATATACATGTATCCAATCAAAATCTCTGTTATTTTTCTTTTATGGGGGAATAAATATCATTTTGCAATTAGCATGAATTTGTTAGAAGCATGTTTGTTAAAAGCATGTTTCATTATATATCCCTGTACTATTTTACACATAAATATCTCACCTAGTGAAACACATGCTAATGTCAGGGCCGACNGGGGGAATAAATATCATTTTGCAATTAGCATAAATTTGTTAAAAGCATGTTTGTTAAAAGCATGTTTTATTATATATCCCTGTACAATTTTACACATGAAATAAATATCTCACCTAATGAAACACATGCTAATGTCAGGGCAGATTCCACTTGGATCATCTGGTTTCTGGAATGCACCATCAGGGCCACGATCAGCTTAATTCCTCGAATGGTCATGATGGTATTTTGATTCTTCTTATGTGGCACATACCCCACTCCAAGACACAAAAATCTGATGGCACGTATTACACTTAACACAATGTACTCTTTTTCTGACCGTATCAGCCTACCCAAGGGAGCTATACCATTAGCATTGGCAATATCGGACTGATAGCTCAATGGGCCCTGTGCTAGAACCCCAAGTCCTTCTGAGCCAATAAAATTCAAGTCCTCTGACAAACTGTTTATAAATTCTACTAGAGTCCCTACCCCCATGCGTTCTGATATGAACCTTTTCACATCAAACTCTCTCCCTGCAATGGCCCACAATGCTAATGCCGTCTTTTCCTTCACAACTTCTGCACGAGTGGTACCAAGGAGCTTCAAAAGAAGTTCTTGCACTTGATCAGTCAACATTTGTTTTTGTGAGTATGGATTGCTTGCTGCCATTTTACGAATACACTCGACAGCCGTCACTTGAATGTCCTTGTTTCGAAGCCGCGTCACAGCCAGCACATGAGGGATCACGCCGGAGTCTACAAAGCTGTTCTGGTTGACCTCATGATTGTAGCAGATCTTTCCAACAGTTCGACAGGCTGAGTTTAGAAAGTCCTTGTCTTTCTGGTCCTCCAGCAGCTGCACCAGAGTCTGCACACACCCCTGTTGTTGCCCCACCAAGTCTTGATATCTCTTCTCGTGCTCTGCAATGTTACCTAGGCAGTCTATCACTTGGACCAGCACCTCTGGATTATGAATTGTCTGCATCACCTTGATCAAGCTCGGAATTCCATTATTCTGGGACTCCGCCTCAGCATAGTCTTTTACTGTTGCCATTTCCTTGAGGATTTCTGCTGAGAGCTGAATTAGATGATGGTTGGTGGACTTGAGAAGTCTGATGTAGGTGGGAATTCCTCCAGAACTTAAAACTTGCTCTTTTATTTCATCCTTCTCTATGATGTTCAAAAGAGTCTGGAATGAAGGGATTTTAGCTTCCTCTCCAATGGAAGACTTGGCTACCTTAATGAGAACTGGAACTCCTCCATGATCATAGAAAGGCTTCCAGTTTGGATTGATACCGTCTGCTTGACTACCCTGGGTCAAAGTTCGCAGCGATCTCCCAGCAGCCTCTGCTTCTTCATCGCTCTCAGATGTAACAAATCTCAACAAATTCTTCCACACTGGAATTTTCTCAAAGTCTTTTTCAATAAAATAATTCAGGAGATCAATGAATCCCTTCATAGCACACATCTCTACTGCCCCATGATTCTGAGAGTTGATGATGTCTATCTTGGAGCCCAGCTCTATCATCTGATGAACGGCATCGATTTTTCCTCCGTCCACTGCACACAGAAACGGTGTGAGATTCTTGCCATCTGTGGTCTCCAACTCCAGTAGGGAGGGGTCATCTTTGACAAAAAACTGGATGGACTTTAGGTAGCCCCTGTTGGCAGCTTGGTGGATCTGGGCCCACCCAGAGGCATCAAATTCATCAGCCATGCTGATTCCACTGGACCTACAATAAAGCAATTAACAGTTAATTAGTAAAAGACATTTTCTCAAAGATATACTTCAATGAATGAAAACTAAATGTAGGCTGCAATGTATGTGGTCTTATTTTATATTCATGTATGTGGTCTTATTTTATATTCATATAAAATCTGAAAAGGAAAATTGTTCAGATCAAAAACTTTGCTTTTCTTGGTAAAATATGGATTGAAATGTGAATATATCGATTGTCTGTAAAATTCAAGTTCTGGTAAAAGAACCAAATATAATTATATTTACACTTGTATTTCATTCATTTACATCTGTATTCTATTGTGATTGATTCTTGCAGCCTGTGAAGACTACTTAACAACAGCTCCACAGGACGACGAGGTTTTATCTTTTGTTATACATATCAGAAATTGATGTGGGTTTAATTGTCAAGCTTATAGAAATAGAATGTGCCCCAATTAGATTCAAAGAACGCTGAAGATATCAATAATAAATAGTCTACATCATAAGGGATGTGTTGAGCGTATTAAATCAGTAGAAAATTCATCCCTTTTATTACAGTACACTTTAATTAAGAATTCATGATAAACATACAACAAATCAATTTATGCTGGGGATGTGCACCAAACGTCAATATATTGAAAGATTATCAGATATTGATAAGAAAGATGTTTAACTTGAATTTTCATAAATGATTTTATTTTGAACAGACCAAGATCATTTTAAACGTTTTGAAGTTTAGGATTGAAGACTAGCTACCAAGAGGTGCACGTAATAAACATGCATTTGACATCTAGATATCTCCAAGTCATTCACCTTTATTAGATTAATGAATATATATCTCAGCTATTGAACACTGATGTATAGAGATAAAATCATAAAGGTACAAAACAAGACAATATATACCCTTCTATAACACAAACAAAAGCTCCGTATCACACATATAAATATTTAACCTGCTTGTTTTTAATTACTGTGAATAGCAAGGCGTCATTTAAATACCAGTATGTACCAAAGCTCTTGATAGAAAGATTGTACAGCAATAGACATAAATTACTACCAAACTAAATAATTTGTTAATCAACATTGCATATAGATATATTAAATCATTCTTTGCAGATTATAGCTCAGCTTCCATCATTCAATTCAACACATATTTTCTAACAAATATTTGTCAAACAATTTAAGCCTTCTAGTAGAGAGAGAGAAAAAGAGAGAGTATCATATATTTGTAGATAATATCTTGTTCTTAAAATTTACCAGTTTTTAAACTCACAATTCAAGAACAATTTATGCTATTTAGGAAAATGAAACACTACTTATGATTTTTATTATTATAATTTTATCTATGGTTCAAGATTGTATGACACTGCTGCAGTCACTAATAAGACCATCTTCATTTTACTCCTAAAGTAACTTTATTATTCCATTACTACATGTAATTTGAAATACAAGTAGTTATACTGAACACTTGATATAATATACCAATAGCATGTTGAACACTGCACAATGACTTCACATTTTAAACCAAATCATATTTTTTTTTATGTACATCACCAATTAATTTATCAATCATGAATATATTGACATTCTTGTGATATAATTTTATTTAATTTCTGAAATTCTCAAATTTCAAAATGTTCAAATCTGTGTGCAGTGTTGCATGTTGTATACTGTATGTGTACATATTTTAATACACTAATGACAAATATTAGCAACTTTGGGGGAAAAACAAGATTACTATTTAATGGTTGCATTAAAATTTGAAATCATTTATTTACCTAATGAACATAATATTAATATGCAGAAGAAGAACTAATTCATGATTTTGCTAAATAATGCACAAATTAAAAATTTTGAATACGTGTTGATAGGTACACATACAGTAACTTATTGATTCCATCCAGGAAAATGATATTTCTGCACAACTACTCATGATAAATGAAAGCAACGTTTACTTGAATCCTGATCGACTCCCCATCTCGATCAAAACATGTCTGAAAGAGTATCACATACATTACATATTGTTGCAGAACATTATAATGATGAATATATACAATGACTTCAAAACAATAATATCTGGACGTGGAAAAGAATTTGATGTAGAGTCTGATGAAGAGGAACCCATCAGTTCCTAAATCAGAAAACAGACCTAAATCTAAATCTAAAATGGCATGATCATGTCATGTACATACATGATGATAATGCAATGAACTACAGAAATCTTTACACAGAAGTTTGTGTTTGCGAGCTAATATACACAGTGACTGCTTCCCATTCCTAATTGGGTACCAGATGTTGGTTTCATAATTAAAATGTTGTTATCTGTTAGAATAATTCAATCCAACAATTAACTATCATGCATGCACTGAGCTGCTGTATGTGTGACTGAATTTTAAAATAATTCATTTCAATTCTGTACGTATACATTGATTTTCCGACATTGGTCTTTTTAAAACTTTCAAAAAAAGGTGTCAGTAGAAATAATAGTAAAATGATACATTCTCATACATTGCAGTACAAGTAATTAATGACCAGATGCAGTATTTGTGCACATGCTGGTAAACATTGGTGTACACATGTATATACGCAATACACTCGATCGAGACTGAACTGCCAGGCACTGGTATAAATATACAGCTACAACAAATGAAAACTGTACCTTGCTAAGTGTAAATAGGTCCAAGCATCGTTCTAAGCGACATATTTACGTCCACTACCACTTCCCTGGAGTTTTCTAACCTTCTCCGTGATTGGTTGCTAAGCGCGCACCTGCAAGAAGCTTATCAGGAAAAGATAACTCTAAAGTTCGTCAGCGAACTTGTATAAAAATAAATAAATAAATAAACGTGAAATCAAGTATCATTATTTTCAAACAATTTGTTTTCAATTTGTAGAGTTTTCTCCCAATATTTATTTTGTTTTTAATGGGTTTTTTTTGTCGACCAAAATATTTATTCCGTATATTGATTACAGTTTGGTTTATCTTTAAGCGTCCAGTAAACATTTCCTGCAGAAGCCAGTCTAAGAAAAAACTTTTTGAAGTAGCGCATGTAAGCTGAATAGAGGTTTTTGCATATATTTCTTACTTTTGCATTGATATGATTGATTAGGCATTGTGGTGGATTTTTTTTTTCTCTCACAAAATTTGACCGTACACTTTGTTATTAAACTTTTTATTTTGCATGGTACATACTTTGCAACCAGGCACTTTGAAATAATGACCATACCATGAAATCATATTTGTTTGAAGCATAATTCTTCCAGACTATTTCAAGCTGAAAATTTCTAAAGAACTATGAACATGCATTAATTATGAGCCCCTATGAAAATCAAGTATTCGAGCTTTAAAGAAAGACTAAATCACCCCCCCCCCCCCTTCATAATCAGATCATAATTCTGACAAGTCTAATTTGTCTCACAGGCTTCAGAGGAGGTTTTCATTTCAGTTGGCCACCAAATGAAAAAAGTATGGTGGCCAAATCAGAATTTTAGTCGCCATTGTAAAAAGTGGGGTGAAACTACATGTTTTAACTAATATTCATTTGTGATGTAACAAATGCATGATTTTAGTCATTCATCATCAGTTTGAAGATCCATAAAAATAAAAAATAAAAAGATAAGCTACATGTTTTAACTAATATTCATTTGTGATGTAACAAATGCATGATTTTAGTCATTCATCATCAGTTTGAAGATCCATAAAAATAAAAAATAAAAAGATAAGCTACATGTTTTAACTAATATTCATTTGTGATGTAACAAATGCATGATTTTAGTCATTCATCATCAGTTTGAAGATCCACCTCTGGTCACAGTTCATAATCGAAATTTAGGATCTTCCTTTCTGTCATGAAATATATAATAATTGGTTTTCATGTGAGTGACGTTATCACATGGCAGATACCAGTGGCAGAATTATTTGAAAAGAGGAAAGTAATGCTTGACTGCATCTATATTTTGGTCCAATTAAAACTTTTGAAGCAATAGAATTACAAGATTAATCAGTCCTGGGCGCAGTTCTGCACTCCGAAGATTAGGTACTGTAATTTCCCCCCAAAATTCAGTTCAAAATTGGCAAGGGAGTTAAAAAGTTGTTGCATATACATTGTAATCGTAATGAGATATACCTGGTACATATCACTCTTACTGCACATCGGCGTGGCATATTGATAGAAATTCAGAGGCCTGTCTACCTGTGCTCCGATAAATGAAGTTGTGACATCTGTAATAGGAGATCTATCTATCTAACTCCCATTTTAAACCCATGCAGTTCATTTGGATAAGAGGTTACGGTGCATCAACTCATCATGAATCACACACACAAGACAGTGTAAGTTACACAGACTTATTAACAAAATAATGAAAACTGCCTACAATGGAGGAGTGTATTCAATAACCTATAAATATGAGAAAAAGGAGTAGGGTCTTTGACGTTGACTTAACAATCAAATATCTAAGAGAAGAATCTCAACCTTGACCTAAAAGAAGAGAAAGAATTTATACTAACCTAGAAGAGGTTAGAGAAGCTTTCGCAGTTCTTCCAAGTTCCAAACTTTGCCACCAACTTACTGAATAACAAGAGTGTTCAAGTATATATACAAAAGTGTAGCCAATCAAATCGCAGCTAACATCTCGCCAATAGAAATGAAAGTATCACAATGCTGTAGGAAGGAAACCAAACCCAATCAAAATAAAGGGTGTCTAGGGTGAAACAGTAAGAAATATGTATTGATATATCTTGATTCTATTACACATCTTTAGATTCGTGCAGTTTCATTTTGATGCTGGACATAATTGCAAGCAAACAATATCATCAAGTACAAAAGTGATCGAGCTTTAACGTTGCATAGATATGTAACAGAACCAGACAAAGTTCCGGTTTTCATAGTCGCTGAACTGACAAATCATGGTGGCCAGCTTGGCGACTGCGTTTAATTTGAGGTTGCTGAATACATAACTTGTTTGCCATAGAGACCATAATTTGGTTGCCATGGCGACCAATTTAGTAGACAAAATTAAGCCCTGTCTCAACTGAGTATTCACAGTCATTTGTAAGTACAAAGCAACAAAAGTGACACATTTTCTCAATTCACTCAAAATTTGTTAAAGCTAAAGTACATGAACAAGTTTTGGTTCAGAAAACATCCGGTGCAACTAGGCCTCGATTAAAGAAGAGAACTGTTGGTTTGGCATTACAGTCGGCGCTCATTACAGCGGCATTGATTTACCGGCAAATGGCGAAATTTTGTTGGTAACAATCTTTACACTGCTTATATCGCTTGATATAACGGCATATTTGTACTTCTGCACTGGCATTAATTATCAGTAACAAATGTGCATTTTGACACTATATAAAATCCGATATAACGGCAGTTTCCTGAGATTGTTAAACGACCCGTTACAAAGACAATTAGGTATCAGCAATATTTTCACACTTGACCAAGATTATGGAATGGATTAAATCCCTCACCACCTTTGCACTAAACAGTCACCCTGGTAATGTTTGTTTACTGAAAGCAAGGACGGGGTTTATCGATGCACTAATTGTGTTTTTGAATAAACAAAGGGGAATAACTCGTACCGGTAAAATAGGCATATTGCTACAATGGCAGATTCGTTATACGGCAAAATGATCAGAAACGAACATAGCCGTTGTAACGAGAGCTGACTGTACTAACCCACACCTTAAGCTGCTGGATCAGATAGGAAAATTATTGGTTTGATGGAGATGGAGGGACTAAGGATGAAAAAAAGTTGCCCTATAATAAAACTCTTGGGTAATTTCTGAGTTGCGTTTGAGATAAAGGAAACCAAAGGTGTTTAGTTTCTGTATGCTTAAACAACGCATGTTAGAAGTGATAGATGGGGCCACAATAAAGGATTAAAGTTTTACGTGATGATATATATGAGAATCTCCTTATCCAAATACAAGCTAACTGGACTAATTTCCACCAAACTAGGTACAAATCATCCTAGGGTGAAGGGAATAAAAATTTTACATATGCTGAGGTATAGGAAAAAGGAGGGATAGCAGATTCAAAACAGCTAATTTTAATTAGATTGTTTATGGCAAGATCTTATTCCAGTGCAACTTTTGACCTTGACCTTGGAGTTTGAACTACTTTAAAAATCTTACCCATTCACTATCTCTGGAACTATGTAAGGTAGGACATTCATGTTTTGTGTGGAGATTTCTAATGGCAAAACCTTTCATGTCACACTATGACTTTTGGCCTTATAGTTTAACCTACTTAAATATTTGTGGAACTATTCAAATTGTGCCTTATTTTGTATACAGACTCTTTATGACAAAACCTTGTGATACAATTGTGTTTGATCTTGTGACCTTGACCTGCTTTGAACCATTTCATATTTTTTGACTAGATATCTTATGGAAAGAGATTTCATTTCATACCATGATGTATGTACCGTATATACTCGCCTATAAGTCGGATTTTTGGGAGTAAAATTTTGGTCCAAAAGTCTATATCCGATTTATAGACGAGTCCTGGGCGAAATATACCAATTTTTAGAAAAACTCAGATAATTATCATGATTATCGTCCATACAAATTGCCTGGACATATAAATATAAAAGATATTATTGAACACAGGTAAATAATAAGAGAATTGACTTGATATTGATTTTTGGAGAAAGGACAGTTGAATACCGGCATCATTTCTAAAAATATTTTTTTGAAACAGGGGCAAAATCAGTGTAACTTTGATTTGAAATTGTCAACCGATTCGGGCAAAAAGTTGTACTGACTTATAGGTGGGTCAATGGCAAACTCCTCCAAAATGATCTCAAAAAACACAACCGACTTATAGGCGAGTATATACGGTACTTGTGGCCTGTGAACTGGAACTGGTCATTTTCAGTTATGCCATGTCCCTTTGGGGCTAGATTGGGACACAATATGGAGTGAAAATTTTCTCAGATTGATAAAAATTCTTTTAAAGATCACCAGTGCTTAAGAATGGAGTGGTGAGTGTGGTTTTATTTCCTTGTCATGTTCTGAGTGGCATAGAACTGGTGTCTGGATTTATACTTTTTCAGAGAGCTACAGTTCTGCAGCTAATTGTATTAAAGCCCTACATGTATGATGTAACAATATACCTGCATAAATTTCGATAACTATTGTTTTTTAGATTTTCACAACCATGGTGCTTTGTCCAGGATTTCGAAAAGATGGCCGTCCATGTACAAATATTTTGGAACAGAAAAATAAATTCTGCAAAATGTGTGGATGGAAAATAGACCCAGAAATCTTTGAAAAAGTGGCCATTTCTTGTCCAAACATCCCACTGACCTCCAAGGATCCGTGTGGAACGTGGATAGAAAAAGGTCAAATGTTCTGCGACCAATGTGGATGGGAAGTTAAACAAGACTTCTTCCCAACCCAGAAGAGCTCAGGCTGTTCAGATTCCTTGGGTAATGATTACAGTAATCTTCAGAATCAGATGAAGAAATGTGCAATTAAAAATGAACAAACAGATTGTCGACAGGAGTATTCACTGGAATTTCATGGTAAGTGTTACAAAAAGTGGACATTGCTGATGTTATGTGATGTTAAGTGTGCCTGTCATTATAACTAGAATGTGATTGATAAGTATTAGTTATAGAAATTGTTACTTAAAAATCAAGAGGAATAGTTTTTAGATAAGAGCTTTTCTGTGTAGGAGGTGTATTTAGTGCTACTCTGATAGTGTAAGTGGGACAGAGGACATAAGCCACATTTACTGTCATTGAGAAAGATGATGAAAATATGAAGAACAGCTTCTGTTTAAAGATGTAAATTAATGTAGGAAATACAAAATATTTTTGACAGAAATATTTCTCAAAAAAATAAAGAACCAACCAAAAAACCCACCTGAAATTAATGTTACATTTGCAAGTAATATCCTGGATATGGTACATGTATGTACGAGCAATGAAATAATATATGATAAGAATTTCATGTGTAACTGTTTATTTACCCTCTGAATGCTTATTACTTACATGATTTGTGTATCTATCAAATTTGAGTAATGAAATTGCATGTGAGGAACATTTTAGATACATTTACTAATGTAATGATGGACATTTGTCCCATTCATTGCCTTACTGCATACGAGAGGGTTTCCAAGGGAAGTAACTCATACACATCTTGAAACTTGCCTTTTGGAATGTATATATTATAATATAGTGTAGCATGTCAATTTCATTTGTTTTGGGATTTTACAGATACAAACCCTTTGGAGAGCCCCAGCACTGCAAGTTCTTACTCCAGTAGTGAACACTCCGCTTCTTTTTCTCCAAGGCAGGGTAGAGAGGTGGCCAAGGAGGGGCGAATCCTGTTTGTTCACAATTTAAATGCAGAGGTAACAAAGTACAGGAATCTTAATCAACTCTGTTGAATATGTATTCATGTATGCATCTGTGGTGTTCCTTTGTTAGGTCAAATTACCAAAGCAAAATCACTTAAGCTAAAAACTAAATTTCATATTTGAAATTACATGAGAATGAGCTGCAACACTTCATGCTGAAATACTTTGTAAAGTGTGTAAGTGCTTTTATCACATATTTACCCCTTTATCCAGTTGATATCACTTGTGTGATATTTTTTTTCATACACATAGTATGTATTCCTACGCTGCATGACGAAATCAGAACGACAGAATTCCCAATCAATCGATATTTATAAAAATATTGATGGAAGTGAAACTGATGTTGATGATTTCTTCAACATTTTGAAACAATTAATTTTATATGATTGTTATGAAAATAGTAAAGATTAAAAGGCCTGTCATTTTGGAGTCAAAATGTAAAACAACCCCCCCACCCCCCCTCCCCCTTTCTACCTCGTTCCGTCTGAAACTGAACGACGTACCCTGTAAATCTCTCCGAGTGTTAGAAAATCCGATAGACCACATCACGGACACAAACAAAATATCCGTTGTTCACGTATAAATTCCTTTGATTTAATGGATTATCAACTGATTCAACTCCATCATGCACGCACCGAACTTCCACATCTAGCATCTCTGCTCTGAGACATAAAGATTCCATCACGGATACAGATGTAAGAACCCAAACACAATTCACAATAATAGCTCCATGACACAGGAAACAAAAATTCTGTCAGTGGCGATGTACAGATACTCCATTCTACTCGCGACAAGAAATGGAGAAGGAGAGAAAAAAACATCGCGTCATCTTATACGTCATCACTGGATGACACATCACTGGATGACATATTTTCACACAATTTCTATGTAATATGTCCTAAAATGTATTTTTTCTCTCATTTTACGAATAATCCTTATGATTTAAACATTGCGACTGTCAATACTCTTATTTTTTTTTAAATTCCCAACGAAACTATTTGTAGTGCCGTAATGTTAATGTTGCGTAGGTAATTCGGCCTCAGGTAAACAAAAAGAGAGAATTTAAATCCTTATTCATTAGGCTTAGTCTGGATTAAAATATGTGATAAAAAGAATCTCCCATGGTTTGTGGTTTGATATGATGATTATCAACTCGTTGTGTTTTTCTATCCCCTCGCCAAGACTCGGGGATAGAAAACACACAACGAGTTGGATACATCATCATATCAAACCACAAACCATGGGAGATCCTATATATATTAAAGTATGGTGGCATGAAGCATTCGCAGTTTAAATACCCTCATGTAATTTCAACACAGAAGCTTTTTCTTATTTTTACATTCTTCTTTCAGATTTGTGGAAATCCCCGCCTAGAATATAAACACACTATATTTAGCAAGATTCATTTGCAAATCATTCACAACTACAGTGCATTCATCAGGAAATGGTATATCATTGATGCTTTTGTAAATATATCATTGGAAATTTCAATATTTTTCAATGCAGTTTTTTTTGAGATCAAGTGCATCGATTAGGAAAAACCTACAGGAAATGATGTAAACACCATAATTTCAGTAGCTTAGAGGAAAGAATACCTCAGGCTTTTTACAAAAACAAATTCAGCAGATCAATGATTAGCTAGATTTATATGTAAATTAACGTGAGTCATAGCTGCATGTAGGTAGAAATTCTTCAACGCTGTTCAGTTATGATTGAAGCACATCTTTAACTGCATCCAGCAAGTCTAGATACAAACATGAGCTTTCAGAAATGGAGATAGAAATCCTCATGTACGAAAAGTAACATATTTGATTACATCGGTCATGCGGTGAGATGATATTATAGAACTATCTGGTTCAGAAAGATGTTTCAATACATTTATTGGTTTGTTTTTCAGAAAAGTAAATGTTGAGGGACTGTTCAATTTGTCTTTAGTAAGTATTTTGAATTACAATTGATTCAGAATTTAGTTAGCATGTGCTTCACTTTTGTGCTCACTTATAAGGAATAACCAATTTTTGGTTTGAACCATGAAGATCGCGATCGAAGTGATCTCTGAAACTACTAGTAGTATAGTAATATGAAACTTGTAATACTAGTATTTAAGCATTCCATCATAGAAAATTTATTGGGAGAAAGTTTTCATTTTCAAAGTGGCAAAGTTTGAATGTGCTTCTTTAAAGGGATAATTCTGTGTGTGACAAATCAGTTTAAATTTTTGTTAATTTTGGAACAAACAATAGCTGCTGAGATGACCACAACCTTTATGTACTCAAATACCTGTAATTTATGTGTTATTCTGTGTTTCCCTGCCTCTTGA
>CAJDSM010054496.1:8227-19813 GCA_903981925.1 Ostrea lurida | reverse complement strand
CCATTTCTTTAATTTTGGGCTTAAAGATTCGGAAGCGAGACAATATTTTAGTCATTATATTTTGATGTTAGAAAGACGTACGAGACCACTGTTGTTTGATTTTCAAGTAAATATATAAAAAACAATTTAATGTAGTTTATGAAGTCGGAATTATGTTACTATGTTTTGCTCTGAGTACTTTATCAAATATCGATATTGGTTCTATATTCAGCACAATGTGCACGTCTTAAGACCCTAATAACCGACATAAAATTAAGATGATCACTCGACAACTGGAGCAAGAATGGCAAAGGAATATGTAGTACCAATAAATTATGAAGGAAGAAAATTTGATGGAAAAAAGTATACGAGGGGCAATATTAGGAGAGATAGATGAAGGATCCTGAGAAGATCAATGAGATCATCTAAAGAATGGGAGGTAAGTTATATAATTGATCATATAATAGAGTACAAATGTTAGTGGGAGAATGCATACATTTTAAGAACAACAGAAGCGTTCAAATATCTACAGAACCTGCACGAAACTCTTGATATGATCTTAAACGTATGCGTAACTCCGAACATTACGTCGAAATCAAGGGTGGGAGGCGAAGTAACTATAGGGCACATAACGCGATCAAATCGTTATCAAAAATGCAAGCTGAGGCCGTTGTCGCACGGGACTTCAATCGAAACAAATTTTACAGTGGATATTTCGAAACGAGAAAATAATGAAGGCAGGGTACCTAATAGCTCCACATTAGAGCCACTAATATAGAAAGTCGCGTCTAAAATGGAGAATGAGTGTGGCGAACCCGGCGTTATGGCGCAGCAGACATCCTAGGGTAATCTCGGCGGTTGAAATTAATGCCCATCCGGATTGAGTGGAAGAGGTTAAGGGATAGTGTATGGGAGTTAATAATATTATGCAAATAATCATAGGAGAAGATCCAACCGCTGAGAAGTAAAATTACTCATTACGATGCGAAAAGACACCATGGAATAGGGAGAGCGACAAAAGCTAACGAACCAATCCTTACTATTATTGTCCATCATGCATCCAGTACTTACTACACCTACAACTGACTTTGGTGTTTTCACTGATAACATCCGTTTGAGCTGTCTGTCAGTGTGTTGAGTTCTGCGCAATAAGCTCTTTTTATGCGTTGTGGCAGCGCCTCGCTAAATCACCGTAAGGAGGCTGCTTCTAAAGGTCGTAACAATTTGACACTTTTGTGTTAACTCTTACTCAGTTTGTATATGAGTATTGAATGTTGCCACGATTAGGGTCCACATGATGAGACACTCTGTGAAGGCACACGCATATACATGTGTACTGTCCATCGTATCTTTCACCAATACGTCGGAGATATAAAAAAGAAGAACATCGTGGGCGACCTTAGGAGCCAATATAGACGAATCAAATCAGTATTGAATAACTATCATACCACGTCTGTTCCTCAAGTCGATAAAAAATTGTCCACTTTGCCTATGGCTCTTGTCTCGCACTCTTTTATACTGGGTACTTACCAAAAAGCTGTTTATGTGAATAACTGATTCTATCACAAGGTATTGGTGAAGAAAAGGTGGGAGTTGGACCAGGTATGAACCATGAATGATATAATGTTATATTTATTTCACAGAGAGCGCAACTCTAGAACGATAACGGAATCGTACATCTTCCAGAGGTGCGTGTTGAACTCCTGATATGATAAAGGAAAACGTCAGATATAGACATCCTCAGAGATCGAACGAAATTGCTTTACAGTAGCCTGCACCCGTCCTAGAATGTTAATAATAACAGAACTGATGAACAGTGGGGGAAACGCGGAGAGACCCCCTGGCTGAAGCACACCAATAATTATTAGGCATGGGAATACGAGGATGATGGGCATTTAGGAGGTGAAGTAAGTCAATTTGGCCACGCTGGTTAGAACCTAGCGTTCGTTAAAGAATAAACGCAGACCGATGTTCCCAAATTGTCATTATTGCTGTACGAAGAGAAGAGAGATGTAGATAAGGATCATGTGATATGTCAAGAAATCGGTTTTCACAACCACAATTGCTACTAGTCAATAGAGGAAACACCATCATATTACCTTATCTGAAGTTATGTGTCTCACTCGACACACCAATTTCCTGGTGAATGACACAGACACAAAATCTAGAATCTCACACATAATCGAGATAAAGATTTCCCATACTATATTATCAACGGTGTATCATTTTCGCGGATTATTCAACACAGTATTACTCACATTCTGGTCTTTATGATCGTCACATGCTTCAACTATCTCTACATCTAATCTAGGGTCAATCTAAACGTGTACCAACTTACTTACTTGACTTACCTAACATATACTAAAAATCGTCTGTCCATATCCTAGTCCTTAGTGACTATAATACATAAAACTACGGGTTTATCTCATCTGATCTATTTCTACATAAGTCTAATTACTTCATCATATGATTAAAAGGGAGGGGAGAGTGTGTGTCTATACAACCATACGAGAAGAAACTCCCTTTTCAAGTCAAACAGAGTTACGATTACTACGACGCATTTCTTTTACCCATACATCGCAGTAGCAGTGTTTATAGTGGGATACATCTCGTTGATAGTAATGTGGCTGTTCTGCTTTACAGGAACACAAGAACGGGTGCACCACCTACCAACCTATTGTTCTTAAGTAAGTCCTTACACTAAGCGACGATATAACTTCCACACAATCCCCTAGCACAAATCTAGCGGCAATATATTACGACATGCAAGTGAACAACTCTCGAATTCAATAATCAATACGTAGATCTCATTTACCTATAACGATGAATATACTTGAATCAAAACACATATATACAGGCACTCACGAAGTTTTTCACTATCAACCAACACAGCTCAAGTTGAGCTGAAAAAAAATTGTATGTATTAATGATAGACTACTTGGCCTAGAACGCGAGGGATGTGCCACCGTCCCCCAGCCCAGATGGATGCTTACTCCTCCATGGCACCTGCATCGCATCACACAATGGTCAGTCCTACCACTGTCAGAGCAAGGTCCGTGGCTTGATCCTAACGTAAACCCTAACCATTCCACTGACCACCCTACGGTGATATTATTAGTATGATGATATGTGCATACATCTGGTATGATACGAACAGTCAGAGTTGTTACCGCTATTCCCCATTGCACTCATACCATCCTTAGATCAACGTCACGATCTGATTTTGTTCTGATAGTATCTTATTGAATTGATTCTTGAAATCATAATATAATATTAAACATTTATCGCGAAGACCAGAGTCACAGCGAATGTTATCAATTGATGAGGACATATGACATATAAACCTTCCACCTGACTTCATCCTTTATGAACCTTTTTACGTACATTATAAAGCCTCTGTATCTACATCACCATACCCATAATATTACTGAGAGGCATCCTCGGGTCCACACCATTGAGGGTGGCCTAAATCACCACCAATCTCGGTAAGTATATGGATGACTTAGGGACGGAGACCGCACTGAGCGAACCTGAACTCTCCCGTTGTGAGTACAAGCCCCATGTCGGCGCGAGTACACAGACAAGAGGCGCAATAGGACCAGTGGAGAGTTAGGTCAATCAAGTTATAATAATTCCACAGGAGTCTTATACAACAACGCTAAGTTGAAGGTGATAGTCTATTGGTACATAAAAGTCATAATCACAGACATTAATATAGTGAATTCAGGAGTAACTATACTAGTAACATCTGTTGGTAATCTCGAGCATTATCGGACATTGTTCCGCTGCCCTACTAATACCAGTGCGAGTTTGAGTCTCAATTGACAGGACTATCATAACTTTTATTTAAATCTCACACAATATAATGGACCTACTAATGATATACAATGCAGCACCGGTCTAGCATATCAAAAAGAGAGTGATTGCCTGTAACTGTATGATCCTCCTAACACATACATACTAGTAATCTCCACTGGTACGACTACGGTATATTTCTACTATATCAGATTAATGTCATCCGATTTTCCACAAACATGTATATTAGTCTATATTGTCCTATTTAACCGACAGTATGATCTAATATACACAACTATATACAGATTAAATGAACCATCGTAGACTGTGTTAGACACACCCGAAAACACAGACGACCGAGCTCAAGGATATGCTATAATTATTAGATTCGTGCATCACAGTGACTGGGTAACCAGATTAAATCACCATTTATGTCATAAAACGAGTGTTATAAAACGATATTTACTCGAGTAATTCACAAGATTATCATCACTATACGCTCATTACTATTGTACGTAACCCGATGGATACGTGAGATAATGGCAATCATTATACTACTCACATCTACACATAGTGCAGAGGGCTTAATCATAGGAATTTTGATAACCTCGCAAATACACACATCAAAACAAATAACCGTCAATTATAACCTATTGAGTAGGTGTAACCAAACACACCATTCTCTACAAGCATCCATATAGGTAAAATGTAACTTATACACATAATACCGGTCATACAAAATCGCCACAACACACACACTAAATTTTAATCTAACTCACTGAACAAAACAAAAGATTTACGGCCGAGCGCTTGAAAAGCAAGAGTGCCAAAAACATTCAACGCTGAGAGATGAGAAACAAAGATTCAGCCATGTAATAATGCCAAACCAAATATTAAGTGTATATGCTCAATGAAACAGACGTGTCATCTCGTATATTTGCAACATTAGCCTGTTAGCAACAAAACGTAAGTCAAGTACATATAGCACATAAATGGTGCGAAGGTAACATCGTGTTAAACCGTAATCACAATCCAAAAAACATAAAATATTGAGTGTTGGGCAACACGGATCCTCGAAAAAGCGAGGAGGATCAGATATCCCCACCCATGGAGGAGTAAGCATCCTCTGCTGACCCGGGGAAAAATTAATCACATTACACCTCGCCGGTGCCGCTGAATAATAGTAAACGGGATTACCCATAGTCCAAATCTGGTGGGAAGATGAAAAGTCAAAATGGCTCACTTTGGAAAACAAATCAAGTTACAAACAATATGTACTTGACTGCAATCAATAAATGCTATTGAGTCCTACGAATAAGGACAACATCATCGCATGTATAAGGAAACTCCAGCGACAAACGTCCGCTACAAGAATTTAAATTGAGCAGAAATCAATGTGAGTGGGAGCCAAGAGGGTGAAACAGACACATTTTAGGCTATATACCGGCAACAATCAAACTAATTTCTTGTTACAAATAGTGCCGATGAGAGCACTCGTCTCTTATAAAACAGTCCCTACTATCAACCCATAGAGACGTACATGTTCCTTGGCGACTACGTCACGCTGAACGTATACAACATTCCACCAATCCATCCATCACAAGCCGAGTGTTGAGCGGATAAATATGCGGGAATCACCACACAGAAAGAGAGGAGCAAGAAGTGAATGAATGCAAAAATCCAGCAACAAAAGCTGTGCCGGATCCAGTCATCCCCCGCCGCCTTAATCCACTGGACTCAGATGATCAGGATTTGTCGGCACCGTGCCGACTTATTTGAGACAACTTCAAATATTGAATGTTAATGATCCTACAGAAAAATTAAAGGAGAATTGCTGCTCGAAGCATTTTGCGTGAGCATGTCCTTTATGGTATCGTATGTTCTATCGAGGGATAAACTATAATGAGAATGCGCAAGGCCCAGGGGCATCGGCCTCTGTGGAATCATTAATTGACCATCTGTTAATTGCTCTATTACTACCCGTCCTAACCTAGTTTACGTGAAAATCATGTAGATTTGACTGGCTAGCCCGGAAAACGCTTGGCCACCAAGTGTGTTACATTGTATGTAGTTTTTATAATCCCGATGGAGACATATCTTAGTAACAACCGGCATCCCCTACTTCCTCAACAACTCGATATGGCAAACTACTTCAGTCCATGCACCCAACCAAGGGAGGAGAAAGTAGGTAGTCAGGCGACACTGGCTAAGGGGGCCCAATACAACCCAAGCAAACCGGAGAATGTAGACAACATCACTACAGCACAAACAAATTTGGCCACACTTCCGTACGCCTAATACCAGCGAGCACCCAGAAGTGCCCTACTCCTATTAAGCAAACCCAATCTTATGTGAATGTTATAAACGCAAGGCAACCCCCACCACGCATTGGCCCGATAGGTATTAGGGCCATGGCGGCAACATCCACCGACCAAAAAATAAGGGACCATATCGGGGCGCCGTATAGCCCAAAAAACATAAGCAAGTATAGCAAACAAAAATCATAAGCCATGTATAGCCAAATATAAGCATATAGCAACAAACATAGAATGATACATATGCACCTAAACCCCATAAACCATATACATATAACTAAGCATAAGCCATGATCATATGCGAGCACAATACATAGACACTGTGTCGAGGAAACATAAAACGATATAGTTCCATGATATTGCATTTAACTGGAGCTGAAAACAAAACCTGGTAGCCTTAGGAACAGTAAAATCCGGACAGGGAACGGATACATATGGCAATACCTAGAGCCTCGAGACCGATAGTCACCAAAACTATTAAGCCATTATTCAGGGAGAAACTGGAGCCTACATAAGCATCTAAACCATCAGGACCATATAGTAGTTAAATAGTTGCATAATAGCCTATAACATAAGCACGACTAGTACGTACAAAATAAGATCGAGCAATAGTTTATAGGGGCACAGACATAACCAAGCGTGAAGAATAGCAAGCTAACCTCAACCCAGCAAATCTTACGTTGGGATACATGAGTAGCCATTGTAAACGCGTGATACGCAATTCAAATAAACCATAAAGTAGAGCTGTTATGACGACAGACCAAAGAAAAGCCATGAGGAAAGGAGCCAAGTAGCCATGAGACCACAAGATAACATTAGCCTAAAATTTCTAGCCATTCCCACCCATCAAACATACTAACTAGCGAGCAAATACGATATACTGTTACAAGGTTCGAGCTCGTGGGCCGGTTGTGCCCCGCAATCGAAGTTGCAGCCATATCCCAGGGTCACAGTATATAAAATAAATGCGACTTAGAAAACAATAGAGTATGGTCTTTAATCAGCAGCGGACACAGTATCCACTCGACGCGTATCGTTTGCCCACGGGCCCCACCTGTCCCGCTTAAACGTAAGAAACCTATCTAAACTCTCTACAATCCATGCACCGACTCACCTCACTTTCGGGCTGCCAGAACCCATAACACACAGAAGCGATCCCTTAGTAATTAAACTCTACAAATCTCTCCATACCATCTCGCCAACTTTTCTCCTGTGTCACATATTTTTTCTCGTCTTTCCGCTTCATTCTCTCTCACTGCTGTTATGCGCTTTGTTCTGACTGGTGAGCTACACGTTTGGACAGAAGAGTTCCGAAAAGTTTTTAATGTACTGTTGCTCTTTTATGTTTATTCACGTACTCCTCTTTTTTTTTTTCCACAATTCAAATTTTGAGTTTAGATCTTGCATGTACTTTTTCTGTCGAATCTTGCCCTTTCTCTTTACGCCTAAGAACAGACACGAAAGAATTACTAAAAATGTAATGTATTTGTTATAGCTGTTTAACTGATTCATACCTATTTCTAACGAGTGTGGGTCCCTCCTTTTTCTTGACAATTTAATACGTATAATGTTCATGAGGTTTTACGGATTTATTAAATGTCTGCCTACCAGGTTCAGGGCGATTCATGATTATATTAATTAAAAGGGTTTGCATTAATGAAGGTTCATATATGAAACGTCTGCACATAAATAAAGCGCGCGTACTAACGTGATAATTTTATTTGGCCATTGTTTTCGTACTTTATTGTCTGCACTCTTTTTATCTAAAACATGATTGATACAAGAGCGATGTAAATTAATGCGTGAATAATGGTGACGGTCGGACCATAATATGTAAATACCTCATTCTCATAATATCATAGCAAAGGTAACAACGCTAGAAGAACAAGAAAAGGGTTTGATAAAAGAGGTAAAGCGTGCACCACGGCGAGAAAAATGCCTGATTGACTTTTCACATCATTGAAGCAGCGCTTCACAATCGCCAAGTTACCGTACTAGGATACAGAGCCCGCGTGGTTGGCTGAAAATTTTGCCATAGCTCACGCATTCTTACCCAGTCGATAAGAAGGAAAAAGTATTTGGGTCGTTCAGGTTTGTGGTTTTATAGCCGTGAGATTCACATATTATCAATACGACACATGTAATATGGATACACGTATATTAACTGAAATGTGTTATTGTTTAATGCAATGAACATTTAAAATGCGAGATAATTTCCAGTGGGCCGCTCCCCGTCAAATCGCAGGGCAAACGAGCGTACTCTTGCGACTTTCTGCGAGGCAGGAAACTTTTTTGAATGAATATTTGATGTGTCGACTGCTTTCATGTAACGTCATGTGAGAGGAGCGAAGGCGGTGTGTGTCATTGCTGTGTGGTTGAGGCAGGCAGGATTTAGTTATCGATTGTTGGGTATATAAAGCGTGGTGTCAATGTTAAAAGAATTTCTTTCCTTGTGCGCTGGTGTGTGGGGTTTAAACAAAAATGTGGTGCACACCTCTAAATTGGTGTGACAATTATGAGTGTGGATTATCACGTGTGGATTTGTATAATGTTGTTTGGTAGAACTATCTAATTTCATTCTTAAAGATTCGAGGAGTGCTATCCCAGTGAACAAGTATGGAGGTTTCCAATGGATGGTTGTTTATTTTTTCAGTGCTGATTCCATCATGCAGGTAGAGTTCTGGAGTCACGAATCGTATTACATTAGTTAATGTGTTTTATATCTTGGTTTATCAAGGCATGATAATATACATATAAATCATTACGTGCCGTGGTATCACACAACGCGTATATGATATGTAGATTGTGGAGGGTTGTAAAAATCAAAATTGATGGATGTCGATTTGGGGTCATTAGCACAACTGAAATTGTATCTAATAAAGCTATAACAGCAATAAGACGATATTTGTTTAATGGAATATATTTTGAGAAGAGTTTAGCATCGTGAGGTCGGATGTAACAAGTAATTTACATAGTATAGCGAGAAGCTTGTTGAGAGAGAAATACTGAACGAGTGTAGATTAATGATATAAGAGACATGTTAATGTTTATTATGAGTGATAGCTTTCAGTGCTTAAGCCATCTCTTGTTTGAGTGACTGTTAAATGTACGAATCAGACCTCTTGAACAAGTCATAGGAACAATAAACGCGTCACAAATATGGTAATCAAAGACTGACTATGTACGATGTATACATTTATCCTGCTGATCTGACCTGCGATCGTGACTTCGAATTATCAAGCTAATTTATGACAGATTGAGATAGTAGAATTGTTCAAAAGGATCTATTAACTTATTTCATCACATACATGTCAAGGACTATGTTATTCGAGGTTTATTTTTCTAATAGCATTGTCGGGAGTGTGAGGACTGAGGTGCCTACACACACGTATTCAACACTGGAATTGATATCTTTTGATTGTTTTAGGGCGGTCGAACGGCCAAAGACTTTGAAGTTTGACGTAGAAAGTAATTGGGGGGGGGGGGGGCCACACTTTTGATGTATGTGAAGGTTTAGGTCCAGCAGTCCACTAATTCTGAAGTGTGTAACATAAAAAACCCACGAACCTGAAGAGTCTATTGTCTCAACTGGGATACTGATAATTTAGTCCTGAGTCCTGTAAATGTTGTAACAGATTCGGGTTATTAGATCGTTCAAAAGTACAGGGCTTTGGCAATTCTAGAAAGTTCGAGCGCATAAAATTCCTAGTTACGTAACCTTTGCCGAATGCAAAATACGAATAAATTTCCCTCATTGTTTCATTTGAAAATAATACAGATGAATGAAAAATCACACATTTGATATAGCCACGATTTTCAGATTATCAACTGCTTATGGAAAGTCACCATGTTAGGTTACCTGTGATGAAAATTCAACTGAAAGTAACCGAACTCAGAGGTTAGGTAGATATCTGATCTATTTGTTACATACAGTGTCCGAGAAGTGGTATAGTAATCAGATATCCATCGATATGACTATTATTTAGGAGCTGTTGTGTTTTAATAGATATGGATTTCCTATGACTATAATATCATAGGATGTGATATTGTGTGTTCAGAATACTCATCATTTTTCAGATATCACACTAATTGCATTAGCTAACTAGTCACATTTAGGGAATAATCTACCGTTCTCTGATGTGATTGCCGACCAGTTTAATGCGATTTACGGTTGCAGAACTGAGTTTTACCGGGACGCGTAGCGGAGCGGTAAAACGGATGTTTGCAACGTTAAATCAAGAATTAACGGTCGCGAAATCACAAATCGAGGAAGGTGTTATTCCATGTCTAATGCATTTTGCTTGATGTTTACAATTGTTTTGCCATTTTGTTATGAAATGTCTATGCTCTGACGTTATATTTTTGGTCACGGCATTATGAGCGTCACAATCAAAGCTCCAATTTGTTATGTTTTTGCGGTCAGGGCATTATGAGTCACAATACGATAAGCTTTCATTCTCGTTAAGGCTCATGTTAACCGATCTCAAGGTCTCAGTGCATATCCAATCAAAATACGTGGTTTACAAAACATTTGCATTAGAATATTCGATTACGTGGCTTTCGTCAAAATTTTATATTAGTAGGACATCTAAGAAATATCTGTGAAACAGAAATATCTCAAATTACAAAATGAAGATTGACAAAAATCAAATTTCTCAATAAAATTTAAAAGAAATTGTGAAAAATTCAAGACAAATTATTTTGATCTGAGATCATTGCAGGTAGTTCTATAAACATATAAGGAATTGGTTCAGAAAAAATTACAAGGTGTATCATCCGACCTTATAATACATCGTACTGAAAATACTGAATCATGACACAAGTATTGCAATGCGTATGTTATCATGAAGGAGGCGTATCGTTTCAGCCATAAATTTCGCTGTATCAACGAGATAACGCAGTAAAAACAAAAGCGCAATAAAATTGCGTTAAAATGCATGATTGCGAGGCGGGTTGCGAGAACACGGTATATGCGTTAAAATGCGTGATTGCGAGGATGGGGGTTAATTAAACCCTGAATCTGATGTCCACTCTCGTGACCCCTGAACTGGAGCTCAAGCACGCACTACCTTGTCCACCATGAAACTCTAAACACCTATACTACTTTGTGTTTTCCTGTACCTTTGTGTTGTATGTGTTGAGTTGCCTACCTTTATGCTTGTGCAGGCCATGTTACCAGACCTGTCTAAGGTAAGGCATTTTGCCTTACATTGTTAAGTTGCATGTGATCTTGATTTCACGACAGGGCTTAGGAGAAATTCCGAAGGCAAGATGATACATGTACTACCTTAAACGTAAAAAAAAAATTCGAAGTCCGGGGGCTATAACTCCTGTAATAAATTTTGAATAACTTTCCCCTTTCCACATGCACATCTAGGTGTTGTGCGATCTTTATGTACCAAGTTTCATTGAAATCCTCCAAAGGTTTTAGAAGGAGTTGCGAAGACATGATGATAAGTACTGCCTTACACAAAAAAATCTAAATTCCAGAAGTCAT
>CAJDSM010054472.1:2893-14932 GCA_903981925.1 Ostrea lurida | reverse complement strand
ATATTTATTATGTTACTGCGAGAATATTTTGAAAATCATCATTTTTTGTAATTCAATATGTCGCATATTTTTCCACCTTTTTCGCATGTTGCATTTTATAGTATCATCACATCTTTCTAATTAAATCATATTGTGCTGTTTTAGAAACCTTTTCCATTATGTAGTGCGGCCACCGTTAAAGGTACAGTTATGTTTTTCTAAAGCAAGGTTTTTTAAATGTATTCACAAGTACTGGTATTTTATATATTTCTGTAGTGTATTAAACACAATACATTGTAATAAAAATTTAAAGTAAAGCAAACATGTTTCAAACTTTTCTACAGTAAAGCGAGTTTGGTACAGATATTTAGCTAAAAGCTGTAACTACGAGTATAATGTTATGATTGTTATTCTCTGGTGTGCTAATGATATGGAACAGAGACCTCTAAATTATCTGGTATCGGTATCATAATGTTTTGTATTGTGCATGCAGTTTTCATTTTGGTGCTGCTGAAATAGCCTAAAGGACCTCTTGTGATGTGTTTTCCAAAAATTTTGTCAACAAATATCTTTTTAAGATATGTATAAAGGTTCCAATTTGTTACTGTGCAGCAGTCAATGCTTAATTACTAATTACCATTCTTATTTTGTTTGTAAATTTTAACACTGGTAACAACGCTATTTTGGGGTAGGCAGTCCTTTGTGCGGACATCGGGCATATGATCAGCAATGTTATAATTTCTAGACGTGAAAAATTTTAATGTTTACTCTACTTTGTTGGTCTGCTTTCTTGGCTGCGGAATCGCCACGCAAGGTTACGCATGACCGCCACCCCAAATGTACCATTATATTCCCAGTGTAGAAAAGATCGAGTGTTAGTTGAGGTTACAGCTAAAATATTGCTTTTTATATCCTTGCATTAAAGGTACAGAATTTTAATGTAGACTCTTTATGAGTTATATTCAAATATTCTAACATCAACAAATGAAAATCTTTGTGATCAAAATTGTACGTTAGTCCTTTAAATTGAACAGAAATACCATTGATAAATACAATATTTTGTTTTGTGATTTTTTTTTTTTTGGTTGTTGGTTTTGTTTTGTTATGCACTGTATATCTTTCATGGTTGACCGAGTGGCAGCAGTGCTCTCAAATGAACACATATCCTTTATCTGGTTCTGTTCTTGTATATTTGTTTTTATCATCATACACAGTAATGAATTATTGATTAAAACATTTTTATATAGGGCCTAGTCATTTTAGGCGTGACGGCACAGGCTACTCATCCCCTGACCCCTCCTGTAGCGGGTTCCTACTGATTAGTTGGACTAATTTGGAATACGTTACCTTCGATTTATATGAAACTTATGCTGAAGTGTATTGTTGATGAATGAAACTCATGTATTTATTTAATGATTGGTCCAATACAGTGTTAGAAATTTGCTTCATAGTAATAGCATTCATACTTATGATATATAGTATTCTCCAAGAAATTAATTGAGAATGTTGGAGAAAAAATGTTGGTCTTTAAAAAATGTGGCCAACAAGGATTAGTAAAGGCTGGTGTATTTCTGAAAAGCTTGGGATCCTCTATCTTATAGGAGTATGCGGTGCAGATATTGAAAAGGGAAAAGGAATGTCAACAAAAGGAAGAAGCTGTATTACAAGTACCAGAAATCAACAGATTGATGAAACTGTAATATCTCGTACATTGAAAGAACAAGAAAGCAAGTGTTTGAAAATGTGGTTTAGAATTAATCAATGGAACGTGTTTGATGTTTTATCGTGTTGTAGACCATAGGATTTTATTTAAACAACGAGAGAGTTAAGTTTTGCTTCATCAAATTGTGGCTACAGACTGATGATGGACCTATGTGTTTCAAGCAGCCAGAAGTAGTCCAAAGTTTCAAATGGGCTGCAATATCCAAGATCTAGGACACGACACCTGTATCTACAGGCAAATTCTGTACGGAAATGGCTGGAATCTACAACACGATAATGAGTAAGACAGAGCCAGCATTTCAAAGCAGTAGGTCTAGAGGACAAAACGTTAATGTTCTTAGTCGCCAGAACTTGAATCCCCATTGACAATATTTGGGAATCAATAAAGACCGTGTGAATAAATAGATGTGTCGTTTCCATTTGATGAATGAAGGTGAAGACAGTGAAACTGGGGGCTCTTAATCATTTCTATAACAAAATGCCCTCTCGAATCAGCTTTATTCATAAATTGAAAGATTACACAAGTACAAAGATTTTCCTTTAAATGTGCAGAGTAGAAAGTGCTACGAAAGTAGAGTAAGGATTTAATTTTCATAACTTAAAAAATCTTATTTTTTTTTAATGATGTATTGTATATCCTCAATAATTTCTGGAACACTTAGTATTCATGTAATACATAGTGTATATATGTGGTGTGTTTCTTTAGGTTGTAAAAGATTAATATGGTATTATGCAAACGACTTTTTGACGGTGTGAATTTTTAATGAAATTGATTATCAAACAGATATATACCGTGTGCATAATATAGTTTATGATGCAATTTAATTATATAATTTATTATATTTGTTATGCCGACTACTAGTGAATGGATATTTTCATCAGTTTTCATTACATCTGAAAAAGATGCAGCGTATTCCTTGATGTAGAAGTTGCATATATTCGGAATAAGGTGAACAGGACCTATTGGATTTGCATGTGAAGATTGATTTACTCCACATGGTTTACTTGTAACTATTTTAATTAGGACCCTGCTCTTCACGCATCAGCAAAAGGCCCTTGCCATTATTTGGCCCTTCTATGTAAATTAACAGATGTGGTATTTCCCAAATTCTTATCAAGCATTAGTGGAAGTGTCGAGTACTGAATCTATTGCAGTGTTTTGTTTTCATTCAATAAGCTGATGGTGTTTCTTCTCATCAATACTTCATTATCTCATTGTAACATTTTTTTTTCCTGGGGTAAATGGGACCGTGCCATACTATATAACTCTTGGACCTGAACTAATATTAACACCTAAAATGTTGATTTAATTTTTATCAGTGTCTAAACATTTTTCATCAGTGTCAGAGGGTCCTTAATTATGTGATTTAACATGCTCCGCGGACGGACGTTCTGTATATAGTTCATTCACAGAATTGTATATCATAGGATTGAAAAAGATCGTGACCTTGTCGGTGTTACCGCAACGTCCTCGGTACAGTGAGGTCTAACTCTTTGTTTTAACATAACGCGACCTATACGCCATGTTGTGCTGTTTTCAACATAAAGAATTGTATTGCGATCACATATGACTCCAGTTGGTCCCAATGCGTCTGATGTGTTTATAAAACCATTTGTTAAGGCCGTTTTCACACACTATTGACGTACGGATTGTTCCGTTTACCTGACAACTGACTCACGGTGGGTGGTGACCGTCAACGGGATGCTTACTCCTAGCCCTTGATCCACCTTTGGTATGTCCAGGGTCGTCGTTTGCCCAAACTCTTTGTTTTCTTGTATTTTTTCTAGGAACTTCGATATTGATCAACTGTTCGTTATCTTTGCTTTACATGTGGAATGGTACAGAACCAAGCAAATGTGTAGATAAAAGTATAGAGGTTCCGGTGGCTCATGGTTAAAACTCTCGCCTCGTGTTGGGAGGTATGTGCTTTCCGAGCCCTGTGCTCGCCAGACATAATGGTGATTTTCTTCAGCCAATGACGCTTTTTGAAGTGAAGCGATTCTTCGGATATGCGCCTTAAAGAGCGGAGTCCGTTTCAGTACGGATACGCTATCAAGGCTGGGTGCTAAGCATAGTCTATTACAAGCATCTTCCCATGGGAATGGTAGCGGTCTCAATATCGTATGAAAATGTTCTCACAGAGGACACAACAATCAAATCCATAGTTCCAAGCGAAAATCACGGGATTTCTGGCAGTCACGACAGGCGTGGGCACGGCAAACGGCCCTGGGCGCTGAGCATGCGTTGCACAACACATTACACTCAGGTGCCAAATTAAGGTTACAAAACACAATTTTTCACTAGGTTTTTTATACACATGGCTGGTTTATTCTCTTCTTTAAAGGGCCATGGACACGCCTTTTGACCTAAAAATGTTTACATTTTAGTTTTTCACTTTATGCTACAATCATCACTATGGTATATCTATATTGGTCAGCAAAAATCTTGACGTCATTTTGAGTTGCAAGTGGAACAGCATTCACCAATCTTCGCTATGTAAATCTCTCTCTACAGTGAAAAGAAAACAAATGTTTCAAACTTTTCATACAGTTAAAGCAGTTGGTCAGATATTTAGCTAAAGCTGTAACTACAGAGTATAATGTATATGATTGTTATTCTTGTGTGCTAATGAATGATAACAGAGACCCTAAAATCTACTGGTATCAGTATCATAATGTTTTGTATGTGCATGCAGTTTCATTTTTGGTGCTGCTGAAATAGCCTTAAAGGGACCGTCTTGTGATTTTTTCCAAAATTTTGTCAAAATATCTTTTTAGATATGTATAAAGTTCAAATTTGTTACTGTGCAGCATCAAAGTGCATTAAATTACTAAATTAGCCATTCGTATTTTGTTTGTAAATATTAACACTGGTAACAACGCTAATTTGGGGTAGCAGTCTTTGTGCGGAAATCGGGCAATATGACTCAGCAATTTCTAATTTCCTAGACTGTGAAAAATTTTATGTTTACTCTACTTGTTGGTCTCTTTCTTGCTGCGGAATCGCCACGCAATGTTACACATGACCGCCACCCCAAATGTCACATTATATCCAGTGATGAAAAGACTCGAGTGTTAGTTGAGTTACAGCTAAAATATTGCTGTTTATTCCTCTTGCATTAAAGGTACAAATTATGTAGACTTTTCATGAGTTATATTCAAATATTCTAACATCAAAAATGAAAAATCTTATGGTGATCAACATTGTACTGTTAGTCCCTTAAATTGAACAGAAATACATTGATATACAATATTTGTTTTGGATTTTCTTTGTTTTTTTGGTTGTTGTGTTTTGTTATGGCTACTGTATATTTTCATGGTTGACCGAGTGGCAATGGCCTTCAAATGAACACACATATCCTTTATATGGTCATATTTCTGTATATTTTTTTTATCAATCATAACATAATGAATTATTGATTAAAACATGTTTTTATTCTCAAGAGGCCCTAATTAGTCATTTAAATAGATGAAATACTTGATGCTCGAAGTGTATTGTTGATGAATGAAAACTCATGTATTTATTTATAATTGGTCCAAACATGTTAAAATTTGCTTCATATATAGCATTCATCTTATGATATATAGTATTCCCAGAAATTATTGAGAATGTTTTGGAAAAAAAATGTCGTTTTAAAAATGTGGCAAACAAGGGATTATAAAGCCTGGTGATATTTCTGAAAGGCTTGGGATTCCTCTATCTACTATATAGGGTATGGTAGCAGATATTGAAAAGGGAAAAGGAATTCAACAAAAGGAAGAAGCTGTATATACAAGTACCCAGAAAAATAACAGATTGATGAAAACTTGAATATCTCGTAAGAAAGAACAGAAAGCAAAGTGTTTGAAAAAGTTGTGGTTAGAATTAATCAAAATGGAACGTTTTGATGTTTTATCGTGTTTAGACCATAGGGATTTTAATTTAAACAACGACGAGAGTTAAGTTTTGCTTCATCCAAATTGTGCACAGACTGATGACTTTTATTCACACGTGTCCTTTCATTGATCCCAAATATTGTCAACTGGGATTCAAGTCTGGCGACTAAGAACTTAACGCTCTTTGTCCCTAGACTACTGCTTGAATGCTGGCTCTGTCTTAATCATATCTGTTGTTAAGATTCCAGCCATTCCCGTACAGAATTTGGCCTGTTAGATGACAGGTGTCGTGCTAAGTCTTGAATATTGCCACGCCCATTTGAAACTTTGGACTACTTGCTGGCGTTGAAACACAGTGGTCCATCATCAGTCCTGTAGCACAATTTGATGAAGCAAAACTTAACTCTCGTGTTGTTAAATATAAATCCCTATGGTCTACAACACATAAAAACATCAAAACGTTCCATGTGATTAAGTTCTAACCACAATTTTTCAAACACTTGCTTTCTTGTTCTTTCAATGTACGAGATATTACAGTTTTCATCAATCTGTTGAATTTCTGGTACTTGTACAGACAGCTTCTTCCTTTTGTTGGAATCCTGTTTCCCTTTTCAATATCTGCTACCGCATACTCCTATAAGATAGAGGAAACCCAACGCTTTCAGAAATATCACCAGGCTTTACTAATCCCTTGTGTTGGCCAGATTTGTTTTAAAGACCACATTTTTTCTCCAAACGATTCTCAATAATTTCTTGGGAATACTATATATCATAAGATGAATGCTATACTATGAAGCAAATTCTTAACACTGTATTGGACCAATCTTAAATAAATACATGAGTTTCATTCATCAACAATACACTTGAGCATCAAGGTATTTCACTATAAATATGATGGCCTGAGAGTAACAAAGTTTTAAACTAAATTCATCTAGTCCTAAGAAACACATACAAAATCGAGTAGGCAGACCAGACCTCAACGTAAAGCGATAGTGGCATTGAGACGGCTGGCCAGGTAGTTCCCCGACGCTACCGTATATGACAATAGCTGCTATAACATGTTATTTCATCAAATGATAAATATCAAGAAAACCATAAGAGGGGTATAGGATGCCACTGGTAACCATAAAAATACAGAGCCAAACAAAAAACTAACCAAAAAAAAAAAACAATCCAAAACAAAATATTGTATATCAATGTATTTCTTGTTCAATTTAAGGACTAACGTACAATTTTGATCAATAAGATTTTTCATTTTTGATGTTAGAATATTTGAGATATAACTCATAAAGAGTCTACATAAATTCTGACCTTTAATGCAAAGGATATAAAAAGCAATATTTTAGCTGTAACTCAACTAACACTCGATCTTTCTACACTGAATATAATGGACATTTGGGGTGGCGGTCATCGTTAACTTGCGGTGGCGAATTCGCAGCAAGAAAGCAGACCAACAAGTAAGCTAAACATAAAATTTTCAGTCTAAGAATTATGAACATGCTGATCATATTGCCCGATTCCGCACAAAGGACTGCCACCGCAAATTAGCGTTGTTACCAGTGTTAAAATTTACAAACAAATAAGAATGGTAATTAGTAATTAATGCCATTTGACTGCTGCACAGTAACAAATGAACCTTTATACATATCTAAAAAGATATGTTTGACAAAATTTTTGGAAAAACATCACAAGACGGTCCCTTATAGGCTATTTCAGCAGCACCAAAATGAAAACTGTCATGCCACATACAAAAACATTATGATACCTGATACCAGATAGATTTAGGGTCTTGTATCATTCATCGTAGCACACAGAGAAAAAATCATATACAGTATACTCCGTTAAGTGACAGGCTTTAGCTAAATAATCTACCAACTGCTTTACTGTATGCGAAAAGTTTGAAACATGTTTCTTTACTTTAATTTTATATTACAACTATGTGGATTTTGATTCACTAACAGACAGTAATATAAAATACCAGTACTGTGAAACATTCAAAAAACCTTGCTTTAAACATAACATAACGCTGTTACCATTAACGGTGGCCCACTACATAATGGAGAAAGTTTCTAAAACAGCACAATAATGATTTAATTAGAAAGATGTGATGATGACTATAAAATGCATACATGCGAAAAGGTGGAAAAATACGTACATATTGAATTACAAAAATGATGATTTTCAAAATATTCTCGCAGACATATAAAATAATATAGGAACAAAAGTTCCCTGGCGGATCGAATCGGGAGCGTCGGTTTACCAACGATGCTCTTACTTACTGAGCTATGTAATGTTGGTTGTATTGAGAGAAGCGTCACTTGTTACTTCGAGTGTTGTTCCAGTCGAACATACTGGATCAAGCGGCGTCTATTTAGTCTATTTCAGTTGTTCAAATATCTACGTCCTTTCTTCTCCATTCGTTTATCATGTTTTTCGTTATCATTGTTTCTGATAATTTGTGTCTTACATGACTAATTGTTATTAGTCACTTACATATATCTTAATGAATGTTTTATTTTATCAGTGGTTGAGCTGGGGTCGGTGCTGTGATGCGTGCTGTGTGTTGTTAATGGTTGCCATGTTTTGTATTCTATAGCCCTCAGTCTATGAGTTTCTGTGTGCCATCGAATTTGTTCTGTAATGCGTACAGGTCACCATTGGAATCTTTCATGAATTTATTTATGAGAGTGTTGACTGGATTGCTGTTAGGATATATCATTAGAGATTGGTGTGAAATATTGCATAGTTATCTCCAGGACATTGTGACGATCTTAACCTGTACACCTGTTTTTTCTGATTGCGCAATTGTTGTTTTACTCTATTCAGCTGGTATTACCTTGTGCGTTGCGATAGTTGGGTTTTATTTGGGTTGAGTCGTTGGTGTATCTTTTACAGTCTTTTTTCAGCCGCCCGGGTTGTTCGTTATTTTTGGATTTTTTTTGGTTGATGAATTCTCTTATAACCTTTGGAGGGTTAGATTTGTTCTTTTAGTTCTGCTCGTTAATTATGATCCTTTTACCGTGATGATCTTTCTTCGTTTTGGTTCTTCTGCGTCTATTTGTATTATTCGAATTACTGCTATTTGGATTTCATGTCCTTCCTCGAAGCTTCGCGATGCTGGTGAGTATTTTTGTAGGAGTATTATCTTTCTTCATTTCAGTTTCATGTAGTTTACCTTGTTTCCCTCTGTAAGATGTTTTTTTACATTTATATTAGTTGAATTTTTGTTTTTTGTTCGAAGTTGTAACCTGATCATTGGTCGTTCTGTATTCCTCCCGTGCGTTTCCTGTGTGTTCTAGTGAGCCCTGTCTTTACTTGGGCCGTGTACTTTTTTAGTTCTTATGGTTTCTTGGTTCGCTGTGTTTGTTATTCTTATGTGGCATGGTACCTCCTCCTTTTGTTGCCTGTTCCTTGGGTCATCGCACTTCGATGATTGAGTGATCATACCTACTTTAGAATGCTGGCTCTCTTACTATTTAGTGATTTTTCTACGAGATAGCCTGGCACGATCTGATAAAGATCTCAGCTTCTTTCATGCTGCTTTGCATCTATGGGCATGTGCTTAGAGAAGTATATGGAATGAATTATCTTTTTTTAATAATATTTAGTTTGTTAAAGAGCTGTCTCAAGTGTCCCGTCGGGGGCTGCTTCGGAGCCTTTGTGTGGTTTTTTGTGGTCGGCCGATTGATTTTTGCATTCTTAGGCATAGTTTGTAGGTGACGGGCTCCCCTTTTTGTTCATGGATGAGGTTGTCGCTGGGGGTCGCTTTATGCAAATGCGTATGATAGCGTAAAGAGTTTTTTATGTGTGAAGGGGTCCGCTTCTTTTGTTTCCAGCCCAAGGATTTGGCTTTGATGTGTTTTCTACGTCTATTACGGCGTTGGTGGTGTTGATAGTTTGTGGACTCGGGCGCTTGCGTTGAGATATTACGATCGTAGTTGCCTATTAATATTTTGCTCGTATACAATGTAATATCGGATCCATAGGATCCGGAGTTGCCTGCATGCGTGCAGCCCTGTAGTGTGTGTGATGGTGGGGGAGGGACGGGGCAGGTTCTCATTAATACTATTGTGGGTATGGTTGTGTGCAGACTGTGCTTTAGATCAAAGCTCACTTGTACCACTGTCCTCCGTCGTCTTTTCTATTTTTGAGTCTTTTTTAAGATTGAAACGTGCAGCTACCATTTACTTTCCGTATTTAGTGCCTCTGGGCCTTTTTTGTATCCAACAGGCATCACTTCATGCTTAGAGGGTGTCCTAGTCTTTATTTCTTCAATGTTTTTATAGGTCGTTGTTTTGTGCGCGCATTTAACCGTGAGCCTGTTTGATGGTTATGTATCATCATTTTTGGGTGTCCCTCTTTTGCGCGAATGTTTTGTGATTCTCTTTCGCTTTTTTAGTCCATTGTTTTTTTCCTCTAATTTGGTCTATTAGCTTATGTTCATGGCATATGAGTTTCGCAATGTAATCGTCTTATAGTCTTCCTGTGGCGTGTTTGTTTCCTTGACATTACATATATAGACTAGGGGAAACGAAGTTTAGCGCCTTTTCGATTGACTGTTCAGTACTTTGATGTTGTCTTCTAGAAAAGTACGGGGTGCTGCAGACGATTACGCTTTTATGCGCTTATATGCAACGTGTTTGCTTATCATAAATTAACAAGCAACCGCGCTAATACTTTTTTGATGATTTGTGAGTATGTCGATGGCTGAGTATCAGGTTTTTATAGATCGGAACATATTTATGTAATGTTGTTTGTTTTTATTGTGTAGCTCGTTCAAAGATGGATAATATTATTATTATATTTGTCTAATTTGATTTTTTTCACTTGATTATTATGTAGTATTCGACAGAAATATAAACGTATATGTTTTGCTAGATTCGTTGGTAATAGCGGTTTATCACTGTTCCATTCGTTGGAGCTGTTCACTGAGGGTCGGTTGTTTTTCTTGGCCTCTTACTCTTGTATTTTGAATCAAACGAACACGAATAGGGCCCTACAGTCTGTATTTGGGTCTTTCAGCCTATAAATGATTTTATAGCATATATGTGTTGACCATGGCAAGTACTATTTGCGGGCGTAGCGACCCTCTGATTTCCACGTGGTCTCTTCAGGGTTAAACGGTTGGCGCCTGCAATCGGGACATCTCTTTGTTTTATTTATCTTTTCATTCATTACCGTTATATTTGGCACTAATAACATGTTTATTCACTGATATGACATCTGGTTTTTAATTCAGATTGGTAAGACATCTTGTTTTTATCAGACAGCAGGCACTCAAATACATACGGGTCTACCCTGCAAAACCACCACTCCTTCTTGACATGTTCAGTCATGTGAGTGCAGCATCGTACGGACGCGTACCTTGAAATCACCACAAAATAAACTGTTAAACAAAATAGTTTATTATCGTATTGGATTTTGATTTGTTAAATCATAAATACTTAAACGACTTACAATTTCTATAGTTTCGTACAGGATGGAGAGTAGGAATATTATCGAGTCATGCCTTACCATATTCTTTCATTATTAACATAAATTCGTTTGCTCTGTACACTGGCAGATGAAATTTTGTAGGGGATTTACTATTGGTCGATTTTCATACCTCCTTGTTGGATACCCGCTATTGGTTTGAACTTGATGTAAGCTCAAGGCGATGTTCTAGCATTGTCTCGGCGTTAATCGTCTCGAGTTCGTCGCTACTGTCTAGGCGGGCCGTATTTTGCGTTCGCTTTAACTTTTATTGATCTTGTGCTAGACGGTTTCTAATATGCATGTTAATGGATCTGACGTGCTTGCCATCTTATGCTAAATGGTGTATTTCATCGAGTTGACATGAATTTTTCCTGCTGCCTCCTATGTTCCTTTAGGCCGTGGTTGATTTAATTTACCGTTCAAACACTGACGCGTTCACGATACATTCCTACGATTCAGTCGCTATTATTTCAAGAATTTTGACCACCCTTCATGACCGTCAAAGAGTATGTATCGCACGTGGTATCTCTCCTCTTAATTCTTCTATTCCTGAACGATATGATGACCTTATCTCCTAACTGTTGAGCGCCCGTCCATTGGTTTACAACTAATTACTGGCTTATGATTAGCCTTATTAATAGTTGAACATTGTTGATGTCGTTTTTTAATTTTCAGCTAATTTTCAAAAATGCCCTGTAATTATGGCAGTAATTTAGAAAAGTTTTGATGATCGTTCGGTATCGACAACACGCTTTTGGGATATCCGATGTGCTTTGATGCCAGGCAGGCGTTGTATATTATTTTTTATACCCAGACTATCACAGATACGATTCTTTCTGCCTGCTTGTCTGTGGGGATACATACCTTCTGGACACATATATAAATGTACGTTCGTGACTTAATAATGAGTCTGTTGATTATTGCCCTTCGTTCCAGACTTGACCTTCATAAATTGTATTGTCGGAACAGGTGGATTTTCAACAGGAT
>CAJDSM010054469.1:4590-21151 GCA_903981925.1 Ostrea lurida | reverse complement strand
ATACTGCCTTTAAACGTGACTGTTGAAACATACATATGTACATGTAGTATGTAACAACAATTTGTTTGTAATATATATATAAGTAGCCTGCCTCCATTCAAAAACTGACCATACATGTACGTAGAACAAGCTATTTCGTATCAAACATGTACATACCATATGCAGGTGATGATTGAATGTTGCTACATAAATATGGGAATCTGACGGTGGAAAAGTTGAAATCGTCCCGTTTGTCTTAAAGTTGAGTTGTAAGTTTGCCATTAATGTCAATGTTCAATAAAATACCCAAGTACAAAGCAGACATGGAAGACTCTGTGGTGTCTTTTACTTCTAGTTCGCTGGGATATATTGAATCGAAATATGAATGAAAACATTAAATATTATCAATAGATAGAACGTCGTCAGTATATCGAAATGTCGAATTAAAAGCCACCGCTAAAGATTTCATTTCATGTAGAAGCTCTTGAATGAATTCTGTCTCATTAGAATATGAAAACAGGTCAGCTAACAAAGAAACACAATTCGTTCCCATGGGAATTCCAACAGATTGTTGGAAGACCTGATCGTCAAAAACTACAAAGATAGTGTCAATGAATAACTTCAGCATTAAAACCTTGACAAATGGAAGATGGACAAACCAAGAGTTCTGTATGTTGGAAATGTTCGCAATATTGTCAAAATTCAACACCTTCTGGGTTGTTTTTTTCAAACACAAAAAAACAAAATCGATTCCGTAATAGACCGGGTTACTGTAAAATATAAAATGGCGAAGTAACAAAGTATCAAACGTAATCACAGTCCCCAAAAACACATACAAAATCGGTGTAGGGCAACACGGACCTTCGACAAAGTGAAGGCAGGATCAGGTGCCATTGGAGGAGTAAGCATCCTCTGCTGAGCGGTCACACCCGCCGTGAGCCTGTAGTCGAAACAAAGTAAACGGTGTCGTCAAATCTAGTATGAAAATGACAGTCTAACAAAGGGTATGAAACAAATCAGTCAACATATGACTTAGTGATAATTTGTTGATCGCAAACAAGGTCATTATAGCAACCGGTAGAATTTGCGAAATGATTATTTTTAAACGAGATTCGTTATAACCCTGCAACATCAACTTTTTGGTAAGTAGTTGGCCTCACTTTAGAAAATCATCGTACGCATGGCATGCCCTTGCGTATCGAATCAACTGAGAGACATACACACCATAAGCAGGTGATAGTGGTACATTACAGCATAAAAAAGGAAAGTTGACAATTGCAAAGTCAAAGTCATCACGTTTATCATACAATGTAGTTGTCAGTCTGCCATTAGAGTCAATATTAAGTAAAATATCCAAATATGAAGCAAATCTGTCAGATTCTGTGGTGTCCTTTATTTCAAGCTCGTCAGGATATATCAAATTGACATAATTGTGAAAATTATGATTGTTAATTGATAAGACATCGTTTATATACCTGTACATGTAAATAAGGTTGAAGGACACGGCAAGTGGTTTTTTTGTTTTTATCCCGTAACAGTTTTTGAATAAATTCTGCTTCGTATGAATATAAAAATAAGTCTGCCAATAAGGGGTACAATTAGTGCCCATAGGAATACCAACAGATTGTTGGAAGACATGGTCTCCAGACTACATAAATATTATTTATAAGAAACCCAAGCATGCTCTTAATATCTACTTCAGAGTACTTGTGTGGGCATCAGAGTGGTTTCTGACAAAATATGTATTTGTTTCCCAATGGCCGGAACTTGTATTTTCGGGTGTCGTTTTTGTTCAAAAAGCAATTATCATTATTTCTGAAAAAGCCTATCTTCATCGAGACAGTAATGCATGGATCCAGATGAAATAAAACTGAACTGAAGTATTTGTGATAGAGAATATATCTTCAATGTTTTTTTATGACAACTATAGTGTATAAAATGGCGAAGCAACAAAGTATCAAACGTAATCACAGTCACATACAAAACCGAGTGCAGGGCAACACGGACCTTCGACGAAAGCGAAGGCAGGATCAGGTGCCATGGAGGAGTAAGCATCATCTGCTGACCGGTCACACCCGCCGTGAGCCTGTAGTCGAAACAAAGTAAACGGGGTTACCCGTCGTGAAATCTAGTATGAAAATGACAGTCTAACAAAGGGTATGAAACAAATCAGTCAAGAGATGATTTAGTGATAATTTGTAATCGCAAACAAGGTCATTATAGCGACCGTAGAATTTGCGAAATGATGACTTTACATGAGTTTTGTTATAACCCTGCAACATCAACTTTTTGGTTAGTAGTTGGCCTCGCTTTAAAAAATCATCATACGCATGGCATGCCCTTGCGTATCGAATCAACTGAGAGACATACACACCATAAGCAGGTGATAGTGGTACATTACTACACAAAAAAGGAAAGTTGACAATTGTATAAGGTCTGGAAAATGAAAAGTAAAAGCTTTGAAAAGAGTTGTTTACACAAAGTACACGTAGGTACCATGCTTCAAATATGACAAAATTCAACTACATGTAAATGTTTTGAAGATATTAATGTCGAGTCACTTCCAAAACGCCCGATGCACATCTTCAATGCTTCCCTAACAAATGTACAAGGTCTGAAGGATGTCAAATAAATGCTGTAATAAATAAATATGTACCATCTATTCAAGATGTGCTGAAAATGACAAAGTTAAACTACATAATCTTTTTTAAAAAGTATCACTTTCAAAAAGACACATGCACATCGTCAGTGTGTACGAAGGTTGAGGAATGTCAAAATAGAGGTGTGAGAGGACATGATTACACTAAGTAGGTACCGTCTATTCAAGAAATGCTTTTAAAATTACAAAGTCATTTTCAAATTATGATCACTTCCAAAACAACAAAAGCACATTTTCAATGTGTCCTAAAAACTGTACAATCGTTGAGGAATGTTAAATTAGAGGCGAGAAGAGTTGATTATCCAAAGTACATGTAGGTACCCTGTCACAGGATGCCCGCCTACCGACCAATTAGAAAAGTGTTGAGATTTAAAATCTTTACAATATGCGCATCTTCAAGTTGTTAACGAATGTCTTTTAAATAGAGTAGCGAAAATGGACAATCATGCACTCACTTCATAATATTTCCTCAAAACTGACGAAGTGCAACGTGTAGTTTTCTTACACACGTTTAGAATGGAGCCAGTTTGTAAGGTTCCCTCTTTTCATCCACATCAAAATTCTCTGGTGTAGCACACTTCTTTAATCAAAAGTCAACAATGCATTTCATTATTATCTCTACTTGTAGAAGGGCGTGGTCCTTCATTTATGGTTCTGGAAAAGTCGAAAATGTGGAAAGATTACAGCTCATATGCGCTATAAAAAATTTAGGAGTGCATGCGAAAAATCAAAACTTTCCCAGATTATTCTTCGTATGGACATGAAATATGATGACGCCCATCTGTCAGGTTCTATCGTGATATGTATGAATCGAAGCTGGAGTTGCGCCTCCTGAAATAGTAATGATTATACCGATAGCATGTTCACATTTTTTGATCCATCAATGACCCTAGGGCAGTTGAGGGGAAGTTTCCTCTTAAAAACCTCTAGTTTGATTTAAAAATCACACCTTTTCCTAATGAGGTGTTACCATTCATGTGTAACAAAAGAGCAAGATGATTTCTTAGTTGTTGAATCATGAGTAAGCCATCAACAGAGTTGTAGAATCTAAGGTTTACTCCACTATGTGTATGAAAAGTCTTTGTGTTAATCAAATAGTGAGATACAAATTTGATTCCTCGTATGATAAATACATATATAAATTGGCGAAGTTAATAATGTGTTAAACAAATTTTTAACAAATTCTGAGTTACCTAAATAGGTACTGTTTTACAAGCACGAAATATTCTGATTTAAAATTACACCCGGCGCCCCCTCCCCCTCCCCCCTAAAATTTACCAAGTGTAATATATAATCTTATATTTTTCACTGGAAAAATTAATAAATTACACACGGCGCCCCCTCTTAATTTTATAAAGATTATACATCAGTTGGGTTTTTTTCCTTAACGATGTATTTCAAAAGAAATTCATCAGATTTATTTTATCACGTAAAGTATTCGACAATATTGATTGAAAATGACAGAAATATAGTGAAAATTACTACTTCGGAGATAAATTTCAAGCCCTACAAAATCTCTAAAACTCTGGAGCTTCCGGTGGCTTTGCTCCCTCGGCCCCCACAAGGGTTTCGCCCTGGACCCACTGGGGGCCTCAAGGCGGCCCTCAGACCCCCTGCCTCATAATTATGATGTTGCGCCCCCGTAACTCGAATTTCTGGATCCGCCCCTTACCTGGGAATCTGTCCAGTTGAAATATCACCTCCGTACTATGAACAATCATTGTAGTGTTCACGCTGTTGGAGACGGAGTCTCCGTGCTGAATGCACATTTCCTTCCAAATGTTGAGTCCAAACTGAGTAGTCATCATCACTGTCTGAACAGTGTGATGCACAATTTTCTTGTACATTTTGGCTGTGATGATTTCTTAGAAAAGCTTCTTCACACTGCCTCATAATGGTTCATTTTGTGGCACAATCGACACTTCTTACCATATGCTGGACACTTTTCTTTTTTGGGCTCATGAAATTTGGCAGCGTATTTATAAGGTTTGTTGTTCTGAGTATGCAGCTGTGTACTTCGCTGATTTTCTTCACAAACTCTGCACGACTGCTTGCTGCAGGACTGCAATCCAATACACTAATCCCTTTTTTAGTGATTTCAACTCCACTTGATATATCAGCACTTTTATTTAAGGTAAGTACAGATGCTCTTAACGAGTGTTCTCTCCAATGTGAATCAAGAATTCCGCAAGCTATACAATTTTGTTTCTCACTAAACCATCCACAATTTCTCCATAGTCTCCATAGTTACAGTTTGCAGCCAACGATTTCAGATCAGTTTCTGTAGTCTCATCTGGTTCCTGCTTTTAACATTGAACCTGAATCTATCTACGGTTTCGTTCCTTTTGGGTCTACAAAAACTTTCAAAAGCGTCAAGAACATCTTTCAATTTTTTGTCCCTTTCAGCGTACTGTAGATCTCTCGGTCATCCGCGCGAATTAAATATTTCAGGAACTGTGAATCCCTGTATAAATGACGTGATTTATCAGATCTGACTCACTACATCTCACAAATCGAAATTCTCGACGGGGCTTAAAACAAACAAATAATCAATCAATCGTGTAAACAAGAAAGTCGTAACAAGTGAGATCGAATAGGGACATGCTCTATTCCGTCTGGTAAATCTGATGGTTTCAACCAAGTAAAAATCAGGTCATAAAGGTTAATCTTAATACAGAACAAATAACACGTGGATTTTCCCCTAACATTTACGCCAAAGTAATTTTAGATTAATTTTTAGACTGATATAGAAATTGATTTGATATATTGATATTGGTGGGACATTTTCGTATACGTATTTGAGTTCAAGAGGACAGGAAAGAAAAACGAGTATTTGAAATTAACAACTTCTTTGTCCTCTATGGATATTCAAATGGTAGACAGCCGCCAACAATTAGTGCACAAACGGGTAAAATGTAATTGCCGTCCCCCATAATGATGAACTGTAAACAAAGCAAAAAAGGGGAAATATTAATTAGTACACGTCTCACAAATGATACCGTATACAGTGGCGGATCCAGGATTTGTCGAAAGGAGGGCCCGGTCCGTTGAAAAAGGAGCCAATAAGCTTAAGGTCTGAGATGAAGCAAAAGCGGGGGCCCAGGGGGCGAAGCCCCCCGAAGCTGTCTAGTTTTAGAGCTTTTAAAGTTACTTTTAGAGGTTAATTTAGCTATATAATTAAGTTTGATCACCAAAAAGGGCCCCCCTCTAAATCCGCCACTGGTATAAATGGAGCTACGACGTCAGATGTGAAATCACAATACAGGGTTTAGCTTTGTCATCATCGTATTTGAACGACAGAGATGCATAGAGTTAGAGTTCTTCTCTCCATTTTATCCAGTTTTCACTTAAATGTTCTTTGTAATGAACCAGTGGTGTAGCTTGCATGTATACTTGGATGCTCAAGCATTTTTTTTATGGATGTGATTGTCTTTTGAAGAATATTTTAAATCAACCAATGTGATAAGAATAATGCCATGTCGTTTCAGAAGCGGTATACATCGTCGAACCGTTTTTCTTCTTCATTCAGTTGAAGGATGTAAAGGCAATGATAACGAACAGTGATCAATCTTGTAAGTCCCAAATAGAATACAAAACAAGAGTTGTGCAAACACGGACCCCGGCCCTGGACACACCAGAGGTGGGATCAGGTGTCTAGGAGGAGTAAGCATCCCCTGTTCACCGGTCACACCTGCCGTGATGCCGTGAGCTTATAGTCGGAACAATCCGTAGTCAAATCAGTGTGTGAAAAACGGCTTACCAATGGTTATGAAATGCATCAGACAGCATTTGACTCAATGGTAGGTCATACTGGTAAACTAAATTGTTATAACGACCATAGAATTTACGAAATACTGCCTTTAAACGTGACTGTTGAAACCCGGGGGCACAACGTTACCATCATCCAAACCATCATACCCCGATATCTCATCATGTGAGTAATAAGACAGTGTGTTATCATTGAAGATTTACAAGGACATCAACACCATGTACAACGTTTAAAACATTCTACATCAAAAAGGATGTTCACGCAAAATTGTCATCCGTCGTCGACCATTCACTATGATATCTACTATAAGCGATATCCTACATTTTTCATTAAATGCATACATGTATCTAAATATGTAGTTTCTAGGGAAAACAAATAAATTGTTTGAATTCGGGAGTTGAGTCGCTTTTAATAACATTTGATAAAAATAACTTGGTCAACGCCACAAAATGTTGGTCGACGCCTTCACTGTTTCTGACGAAAAAAAGCAATATGTACTCTGGAAACGGCTTCATATACATTCTGAATATCCTATGATATCGTTTTCGGCAGGGGGAGGTGTCCACGACCCACTGGGGATCTTGAGCAGTCCCCAGACCACTTGCCGCTAAGCATCCTTTTGAGTTAGTCCCTGGCTACGCCACTGTGAACTCTACTTTCCACGGGGATGTCAGTCTTTCGGCCGTGCTGTCGTATTCACAAAGCAACGCACCAAATCAAAGAAATCGAAATATGCTAGCTAATATTCAAACTAAAGCGAGAAAAACAGTTAGTGCAATCCTGTTACCCTCCTCTACAATCCCACTTCAGACACCATGTTTCACTTGTATGATGTTTCACTTAGTGGGTAGCTAGTGCATTATGCATATAAAACCATTACGATAATCAGAACACTGATTTATTTAGACAAAACGAACACATTATGTAATTGTAGAAAATTGTTATCAGTTGTAACAAAACAAAATAAACATCACAACAAATAATCAACGACACAAACAATTTGATTGTCAAATTTTCTTCAGAACACACAAAAAGGTTTACATACATAAGATGGCTAAAGATAAATATATATGTATGGAATAAATAAAATTACACTAAAACTAAATCTACTAAAGTATTTGCAAATCACATGTTTGTTGTGTTTGGTTGGCTAATCAATGCTTTTCTACAGAGCGAATTAGAACACGTCTTATTTATCAACAATGCACGAAGTAATGATAGAGTTAATCTCGGGTAGGATGAGTTCTAGTCATATCTGCATGTTTAAATTATGTACATGTACATTAAGATCCTTATTAGTAATATGTTTAAATATGGTAAATTCTTAATTTTTGTCCTTATTTCGTGATTTTTGTTTGGCATTTGAATAAATTTTCATTTACAACAACCACAGGGTTTATGTTACATGTACATGTATGTCTGGCAAAAAACAGGGCAGAGTAGACTCATGGATTGAGAGTGATATTTATATACAGGAAAAGCAAGAACGATGAAATAATCATGGTAATTAGTGCAAAAGTCAAATCGTATCCGGTGAGATTCTATTGTGCTTTAACAATAAAATATAAATAAAATAAAGATATTTTAAAAATAAAAAATTATAAATCAAAGAAAAATTAGAAAATGAAAGATAATGCATAATAATGAAATATAAATATTTTTTTAAAGGGGGGAGGGGACAAAATCGTAAGCAATGTGGACCAACAATAAAATATAAAGAAATAAATTGAAAATATTTTAAAAATAAAAAATTGACAAATTAAAGGAAAATTAGAAAATGAAATATAATGCATAATAATGAAGAATAAATAATTTTCTTTTTTAAAGGAACAAAAAAGTAAACAATGCTTACCAACTCAAGAAACAGAATAAGCAGAATAGGAAGTCAGTTAATCATCAGTTATTCCCGTATTCATGTCTCGGTAGGATGTGTACCGAAATATATTTAAAAATAAATAAGTATTAAAAGAAATACTATAGAATCAAAGAAAACTGATAACTGGAAATTGGTTATGTTAGAAAATGGTAAAAATCAAAAAGTAATAGACGGAGTTCATAATCTGGAAAGGGTTTAGCCCGCCTTCACCCTGGTGAAGTCAGTAAGTTTGTTGAAACATTGAGGTTCTCTCTCTCTCTCTCTCTCTCTCTCTCTCTCTCTCTCTCTCTCTCTCTCTCTCTCTCTCTCTCTCTCTCAGAGAGAGAAAGAGAGGCATTTTTGTGCAAATAATTTTAAAGAAATAAAAACAAGTTCACTTAGACTTTCATTGAAAATTTCAATTCTACTTTAACGAAAAAAAACCGCCTTATTTAACAAAAAACGCCTTATTTAGGAATTTCATTTCACTTGTCCGTTTCATTTCCAGTATATTAAACGATCAGATGTCGTCGCGAAAAAAATTATTAAATAATTATCATTTTGATGCGTATTTTAGATGTTGCAAATTGTTTGCACTTGATAATTGCTATCTTCCGAGTGATGTATAACATCAAATTCGGCGTAAAAGCCAAGAAGGTTTATTTAAACTCTAAAATAACACAGTAGTTAATCATAATCGTCCTATAAATTTAAATCTATTCTAAAGGAACAAATCATTTAAAATCATTAAGCCCCATCAAAAAACCGATGCATTGCTTCTTTATAAAGGGTCGACGTAGTGAGGTTATGTCATTCAACGAAAAAGGCTACACTGAGTTGCCAATTTTCTTTTTGAAAGAAAATGGTATGCATTTCACTAAAAAGTCATTTCGACAGGCGCCATGCACAAGCCGTTTTTATATGTTGAGTTTGTTAAATTTAACGTTCAGGGCAATTTTTGCATTACTCGCCCTTTCTTTAACTTAATTACAATCGAGATGGCCATTAAGCGTAACAAATAAGTATTTTAAATTCTCAATATAGATAATATGGTTTAATCATTATTTTCTCTTATATTTTCTCTCTGAAATGTGTGAATCGACAAGACTGTTGATTACAAACCTGAAATACTTTGATATTTGTTGACTTAGGTTAGATTTTTAGTCTAAGCAGGGCATACCATCTATGGAGTTATATTAAGGTTTGATTCAAAAAACACAAATTCGTAGCCTAATCAAATAAAGGCAGAGAGCTTCTCTACTCAAAACTTCAAAGAGATACTTTAGTAATAATTCTCAATTCCTAATATCATTATCTTTATTATGTGTTCAGCAGCTAATAAATGAGATACATGTTTGAACTGAAATTAGTATCTGAACTCTGGTCTTCCTAAAGTTCCTTGTGTAGTACATGTATATTTCGAGCTATATGTTGGGTCAGAACAAAGGGAATTTATATATTATTTAAGCAATGAATTATGTTTATGAAGATGTAGTTATAACTGCAACGTGTGTTGCATACAAATTGAATAACGCGCGTTAGCGCGTTATGAAATTTGTTTGCACACACCGTTGCAGTTATGAGACTACATCTTTCACTAAGTCATAATTTATTGCTTATATTTACATTCTTAGAAAATCATTGTTTGTGCTTTTATTGTTAATGTTTTTAAACTTTCCGCTCAATCCTTTGGGAGAGTAGCGGTTCATGGAACAAGACCATTAGGTAAGTAATTGTTACTCACAATGAAATGGTATCAGGAAAAAAAGATTACAGCAATGTGCATTTACGCACTCATGATGTCTATATCGGTACACACAAACAAAAAAAGGAGTGCAAAATTAAAAAAAAAATTTATAACCAAGTATTTAATTATTTTTTTCTTGAAAATAAAAGCATCAAATTGCAACAGTTTTACATTTCAAACCTAAAAGAGTTCTATTTTACATATTTTTAAAACCTGTAAGTAGTTTTGTATTCATACCAAACAACACTTTGTATCGTTTTTGCAGTTATAGGCACATATCATCAAAATTTTTATTTAAGGGATTAAACGTAAATGTAAATATATTGAACATAACGTCAATTCCGACTTTGCAGATCAAAATTTTGTATACAAACAGCTAACGGCACGTACAAGCATGAGTACCCTAATTCTATATACCAGTAAGAAGCTATCTGTACCACTGTAGCCTGCAGGAAGAAAGTTATAACCACATTTTTCTGTCTGTCATCCGCATGTTGTCTGGTGTAAGATTTTTTTTCATTATTCCAAACTTCTTGACAAGAACCTGGGCCATTCACAAAGCATCCTGGAGTATGTTTTAGTCAAATGAAGGAAAACCTTGAATGGTATCATTTGTCATATATAGAATATTAGGTCTTCAAACTTACACAGTTTAGGAGTATTAGAAAAATTCTCTGAATGAATTTTCTCAGATGTGATCAACTGCATCCTACTTCAATGAAGAAGCTTCGACCCGTTGGACAAAGGTTGAGATCATAAGAGAAATTAAAATAAAACATTAAACACAAGGGTTGTAATTTGAATTCAACTTCCTTGCAGTGTTAGATCAGTAGGAAAATGAACTGTAAGGCTGATTTGATATGCAAACAGACTGATAATGTGTAAACAGGTGACTGTATAAACCAAAACAGAAAAGAAATGGGATATCGAGTTTTTAGTTGCCAAGAGGCTTGAATCAGGGTGAATCTCTATCTCTATTCCATTTCTATTTTTCTGTACGTAAATGATTTTTAATAGAATTCAAATGTAAATATGTGTATGCCCGTCTAGATAAGCGACGTATCTCATTTTTTGATCATGTATGCAGACGATACTGACTTTTTTCAGAAACAGACAAGGTTTAAAGGTATGCTGAATTCTTTTTACATAAATACACATCCACATTCTCTATATTTCAATGCCCACTAGAAATAAAATACACCACAGAGCATTTATATCTGCTAATTCATACTTTGATATGTTATTTGAACATAGAGATATTAACGGCAAACCTTACAACTCGACTTTTAGACAGTTTCAGCTTCTCCATCGTCAACTTCCCATATTTATGCAGTAATATTCCATCATCACCTGCATATTGGTGTGTATGTCTCAACTGATTCGATACACAAGAGCATGTTCTGCGAACGTTCAGTTTGAATCGAGGTGGTGATGTTGCAGGGTTTTGACAGTCATGTTTGGAGTCAGAAATTTCGCAAATCCTATTTATTATGCCAATACAATTGTCATTGGTCAAATGCTGTCTGGCGTGTTTCACTACCAATTGTTAGACCGTTCCTTATTATACTAATATTGATTATTGACTACGGATGACTTCGTTTACCTGATTAGACTAATAGAATCCTTCATTACTACGAGTGTGGATAGGGAAATTCCACCGAGGGACAAGATTCGCAGTCTAGGACGAGGCTTTGCCGAGTCCTAGACAGCGAATTTTGTTCCGCAGGTGGAATTTCCCTAGTCCCACACGAGTAAATAATGAAGGATTATTTTCTCACAATTTTATTCACTGCATTAGTGCGTAAAATGCGGAGCCTTGAGGAAACTTTACAATAGTTGAACGTTAAAACCAAAAACATAAGTTAGACAGGCAGAAGGAGCATACCCGAAAATGGTTTACACTAAAGTGTTAACTAAAAAATCAAACTGTCACGTAAGAAAGCTATATCACAAATTGGAAATTTAACGAACAATATAAAAAGTTTTGCTTCACCGTGTAAAAAACGTAAACCATAGAAATTATGACGTCACGTGAAACTGAACGTCGCGCAGTGTGAGATCTATTGGGGAACTCCCAGGGCGGGCTATTACTCGCACACTGACGCTCGGACTGTGATCGGATTGTTGCCATATTGGTATTTTGAATTCAGTGGTCTCAAACAAAATACCGTTTCGTCGGCTCAATTACACGACTTATATCAGCATGAAAACGGTTGCAAATAACTTACAATTATTCCCTGAGTGAATGCCAAGTCCATTTTTTTCTAAACTGCATCAATGCCGAAAGTCGTTGAGCGAAGAAACAGTCCAACGGAGTGGAAGAGTAACAGTACTATCCGCGCGGAGAAAATGATATCAAATCGAATGCATATCCCTACACATTCACATTCCGAGTGTATACGGAGCGTAGCGGAGTTAGCCGAGGATTGCCGATTGGTGTGAGAATCGAAAAACTCACATGGCTGTCTCACATGGGTAAAGTCGATCTCAACACTGGTGAAATGTGAGAATGACTCACGGCGATCTCTCACTCCTCCTTAGGCATTCTGAATCACCTCTGTGTTTCAAGGGCCCGTTTCGCCAACTCTTTTAGTTTTGTTTTCTTTTTGGGACTACGAGATGTGATCACTGCTGTATTTTTACCTTTTCATCTAAGTAGGATTGATAAATGTTATACATGTACGCAATGTAGATAAAACGAAAATGTTTGCAGTTTTAAGAAAGGGTGTAGATTAAAAGAAAGAGAATTCTTGTTGAAAGTATAGCAATAGGTTGATTCATTATGGAGGAGAATTTTTAATACTGGGAATAACTCTAGATTTTAAGTTGTAAACTTAATAAAAACACAAGTGTACTAGACAGCATAGAGGATAAAGAGCTAGTTGAAGTGTTTAATAAAAAAACGAAGTCAATTGTACATTGATACGTACAAATTTGTCATTGGTGGAATCACATTTGAAGAGTGTGGCATTTACGCGTGCCGAATGGTGTGGAGTTTGGGGACAACAACCAGCAATGAATTTGAATAATATTCACTCATGAGTTCGTAAAAAACAAAATTACTGTGTCAAAAAGCACATATATCTATGAAGGTTTATGGCGAATTGGGACGGGAAACCATTACATTGGAGAGAAAATACAGAATGTTTGAAATATTGGCTAAAATCAAAAGAGTGATAATTGTATACATTGAATGTTTAAAAGCATTGCAAATCAAACAATTGGGTGTATGTTGTGATGGACCTCGATACCTTTTTTTTTCTGGCTGACATATAAGAGAGTGATCAATACTTTAGGTTGTGGATACATATATAGAAATGTAAAGAACGTTTAATATAACCATTTTTTTTTTATTACAGATGAACAAAATTTATTGTTAAATTGATATGTCTACGAAGGCTTGATAATGTCTGTTATACTCATATCATGGTGAGAAGCTATACCGCCTGATACATTTTGTCATGTTTTATTTTGAAACTGTACTTACTTCCATGATAACAAAAAATCAGTAACTTCATGGTTGCCAATATACGAATACTTAATAAGATTTTAGCAACTAATTCATTTTATTCCAAATCAAACATGCGAAACTCTGAATATGTGTATTTTTTGTCACAGTGAGGAGGAAACAATAGAACACATTACTTTGGGAATTGCACACAAAAATTATTCTGGCTTCTGATATTTAGAATTCTAACACAAATACAATATCTTTATGAATATGGAGTTTACTAGTTCTTGGACTCAAGCAATTTACAAGAAAAAAAATCCATATATTGTTAAATACCTGTTTTTATTATAACAAACTCTTACAAAAAATATAAAATTGCAATTAAATGAAAAAATCGGGTATTTTCGGTAAGTTAGGGGGGCATTTCGTTGTTTTCTTAAGGTATTATCGTAAAATCAGGGTATTTCGGTAATTCTATTACCCGTGCTGGACCTCACCAGAAACGATCAACATTTGCGAATTTCAAGTTAACCATCAAAATAACAGAGCTGGTCCATACGCCACTAGGCCTCAAGACTCAATGTTGTCGTTACAAAAATCTACTTTTGTACTTATGATGACTTGAAAAGGCGAAATATTAATTCAAACATCAGAATTCCATCAGCAAATTCAAGTCCGCACCAACAGACTCGGAATCTTAATACCGTGTCTAATGGGAAAACCGAGCTTGAACCATTTATTTAAAATTTTCTATTAAATAAGCGACCAGTGAAATGATGATGGATACCATATTGATACAGTGCTAATTTATACCACCACCTTATATTTGTATTTGAATAGTAATTTTTCCATTTGTGTAAAGTTCAAGTATATCAATTTCCCGAATAACTAAAAGGGGGGCAAGCCCGCGAGATACCGTCTGCAACGATGGACAAAATACACAAAATACTTGATACGGCAATTCGATTGAATTATATGGCAGTGCGATCATATATTTTAGTTCAGTATCTTTAATTGAATGATTTTGAATCCCTATTTTAAAATGAATAGAATATGGGAATAATATAAGACTGTATTTGTTTTTTTTTTTTTTTTTTTTGGGGGGGGGGGGGGTTGTTCTAGTACACAAGGGTAAAACGTATTTCGCACTGCTAATTTTCATATAATTCATTGAATAATACATTTTTTAGAGCACTGATATCAATAATATATTTCTACTGCCGTCATATATAAATCTCACTAATATCATGGCACAATTGGCACTTTAAACTGTATTATCATTATTTCCTCTTGTTACAGTTTTTCAACACTCACTGGGTCATCATAGTTTTATGAATTTTTATTTGAACGTACGCTTACCAACATTTCATAGTAATTGCATTAAAAAAAATTACGCCCATCATTCAAAATTAACCCACAAAAAAATATTTAAAATACGCATTTAAAGTAACACCTGTCATGGATCTTGAGTGAATCTGCATATATTCTGAAAATTCACAATGATACACATAAATATAAAATTTTTGTGAAAGTTTATAAATAGAAAGTTGTAATAGATATAAGTGAAATTAAGGCAGTGCGGAAATACTTTTGACCTTGAGTATAATGTTAGACCCCCCCCCCCCCAAAAAATTTCAAACACATTAAGATATCATCAAAGTCAAACCTTTACTCGTAAAATAATAGATCCTAATAAATCATAAAAACTTTATTTTTTCAGGAACAAGATGACACGGTTTTTAGTCAAATGTTTCATTGGAGCCGTCAAGGTAATAATTTTCAACACAAACTAATGGGAGGGTGCAAAGGGTATTGGGAGCCGGAAAAGGGGGCGGGAGAAAGGAAGAAGAAGGGCGGAAGAAGGAGGAGAGGCGGGAAAGGGAAGAGCGGAGAAAGGAGGAGAAGGGGGGAAAAGGAGAGAGGGCGGCGGAGAGAAAGGAGGGAACTTCCAAAAGGATATTCAACTTCATCTGTCAGAATAAGTTAAGAGGTAAAAAAAAAAAAAGAAAGACTCAATCTAACCAACTATGACAAAGCATTTATGGTCATATAATCAAATTACACATTGGATATGCGGTTAAAAAGTGAGTAATCCTAATAACAGAAGGTTGTTAAGCTGGGAGATAGGAAGACAGGGGCGGGAAAAAAGAGAGTGGGGCGGAGAAAGAGAGGAGTAGGCGGGAGAAAGGAGAGAGGGGCGGGAGAAAGGAGAGAGGGGTGGGAGAAGGGAGAAAGGGACCCCCTCTTTTCCACCCCTCACTAATATGCACTGAAGGGGTCGTTGTCGCCTGGGTACTATATCTGGTACCCTGGGTACTATTGAATGTTTAAATGTACCCTGGCGTAATTAAATCGTTTGTAACGTCTGGGTTACGATTAAATATATATGCAGAGTACGCTATACAAATCTCGTTTTGGTCATCACATGTTAATTTGCGCGCCAATCGCTTACCATATTTGTTGTTGTGCTTACAGAGCTCTATTACTTTCCGTCTTACAAATACCGGGACACACGTGCACAGTCAGGTAAATGTCTTAAAGTTCTCAAATCAAGAAATTCCAATACGATTTTTGTTTTCGCCTCAACAGGGTACGATTATGATATTAATGCAGTACATCTCCTCTTCTTTTCCTCACCTCCCTGCTCCAAGTCCAAAAACTCCGGTTTGTCATTCCGCCTATAACTGAGATTCTCAGATATATCTGGGAATGAAGACAAAGAGCAAGAGCAGAAAACAGTAACAGAAAGCCATTGACTGCAAAATTACACAGTGTCCTATCAAGTCGGACGACAACCCGACATTCGAATAACTGCCGTGTCCATGCGAGAGGAGATATGATGAGAGAGATGTAATATTTCAGTATGTAGACATTTATATATTCGAAAATTGTAATATAATGTATTTAAGTGCAATAAATCCAAAGACTTTTATCCTATATAGAGTCCCAATCAATTTTGAACAAGATTATTAGGGACATCAACTGTCGTCCGTAATGTAAGTAATATTTCCACTCATTTAGGGTTAGAATAGGTCCTTAGCACCCCTTAGCTTGTCGTATGAAGCAACAAAATTGGGGCGGTCCTTTGATGAGACCGCTAA
>CAJDSM010054466.1:711-12446 GCA_903981925.1 Ostrea lurida | reverse complement strand
TATCCGGAAAGTGATTTAGTATGTCAGAAATTATTTACCTTTAAGTCATTTAATAAAAACATTATCTTCAGACCAGTTAGCTCCCGCTCTGATGACGAGGTGTGCGTTGTTAATTTTTTTCTGTGACTGATACAGAATGGCTGGACATTCTTAATGCGATACGAGGGGGGGTGTACCTTAAGGACCGTGTAACAAGTGAAGAGGCTCAGCAGACTCTGGACGGACTGAAGTCACGTGGTTTTCTGTGGGCTCAGGACGGAGTACACCTCAGTGAGGACGTCAAGGACGAGACCATGTACCGTGTTATAGCTAAAGAACATGCCGCAGTACATGTGTATCGTTTCTTCAGTTACACTACAGCAGTGAGGTATCTGAGATCACGGGGATACACCAGGAAGTCTGGAGAGAAATGTGTCATTAGTTACCACTCGTTCTGTGATTCCGTACTCATACGCCGTCTACAGATGAACATACTGACCCACGTCACCATGGAGGACACGAGGATCTATGATGGAGTGTCACGGATCTGTAAGTTGATATTGATAAGACTCTTGATGCAAATGATAACATGTATTTAAAAAAAAAAAAATCTTTTAATTAATTTTCTTCTCATTAATTAGTTTACTCAAGTCTTAAAATCAATATCGATGTATAAATTCTCTTAGATTAATTTGAATTCAGTAAGCACAATTGCAAAATTTACGATTTTATTTGAGTTTCATTTGAAATATTAAAGAGGCTGACCATGGATAGTTTATATTTCAAGTTCAGTACGTATTTAAGAAGCAGTGCTAAAATGTACTGTAAGGTTGCCAAAATGGGTGTGTGACCCCACCCCCACAGTAAGTAACATCTTACATGTGATGTCTGTAGATACAGAGAATCCAATTATAAGACTGGTATGATATCTACAGAATGTGTGTGACCAGGGCCATAAGTGATATCGTTACATTGATGTTGTATGATACAAGACTACCAATATCTACAACTGCTGTAAAGGATATAACAGATAGTGTTGTGACCCCCCCCCCCCCCCAAGTAGTGACATTACGATTGGATTTAAGCATACAGGAAGATCCATATAAAGTGTAAGGTATATAGAGGCCGATTAAAAGAAGATGTGTGTGATCCCACCAGTAATGATATCCTTACTGTGATGTGGTAGATACAGAAGATCATATAACTGTTAAGATATATATCAAGAATGTGTGTGGATCCCCATACGTGCTAGTCTAAATGTTGATGTTAGAAAACCAGAGGATACAATCCATAAACTGCAAGTGATATAGCAGAATGTGGTGCATCCGCCCAGTAGTGATAACTTACATGTGATCGTGTGAGATACGAGATACATATAACATATAGGGAAACTAAGAATGTGTAGTTGATCCCCAATAGTGCTATTGTATATACAGAATGTTGTGGGAATCCCCCAGTTAGATCGATATCATGATACATACAGATATTAGTGATCCACCCGGTACGTGATATTGTACAAGGTCCACAGCAATCACTAATAATCTGGCATGTACAACACAAATCCACGGATTACAATATGTTAAGTTCTAATAAACCGGTAGATTTATATTATCATCGCGTTTTAATTTCACGAGGAAAGCATCAGGATCGCAAATATAAAAAAAAAATCGCTTTTATTTTTTTATAGGGTATTAAAATACTGTATAAACTGCTTACGTCATATAGCACGACACGAGTCACGAATTAGTATCTCGCCGAACTTTGGACGTGTTAGGAGTTTATCGCGATTAAAAGTTACCTCGCATAAATCAAGGACATCTACCAGTATTATTTAACAACCCAACCATGCATTGATCGTCGTTTCATATAGTTCCAAATTACAATATGTTATAGGTAAACTAATATAAAACCTAGTAATTCATTGGCGGTTCAGAGGGAGTGCGGTTACTGTGGACCCCGTTTGGAGACGAAGAGAGAGAAATAAGAAGAGGAAGACGAGAACGAGAGAGAAGAAGAGAGAGAGAGAGAAGAGAGAGAGACGAGAAGAGAGACGAGGTTGTAAATTGTCACTGTTTTAAAGGAATGTTTTATAATAGAGTTTGAAATTTACCACTCAGTGGATAATGGAGCGAGCTAATCTTTGATCGCCACGTGACCATAAACCCGCTCGCCATTGAAAGGGCAGCTTCGAAGCATTCGTAATGATATAAAGTCTAACCCCTCCCACTTTAATATTGAACCCATGATCCGCTACCTGCATAATCGATTACTTTCGTGACATGCAGATATCACATACTATGACTATTATCGTATTATCTGGGAAGTAACAAGGGTACTCTACATCCAAGCAAGCTGTAACCGCTTGCGTGTGATTTGAGGGCGGGGGGTGGTTTGCACACCTTATATTTCCAAAAATGAAAAAATGCTCGAAAAGTTTCAGCTATCCGGGGGCAGGCTGTTCTACCACAGGACCCCATACCAGCCAGCCTAAACCGGGGGGCTCAAAGAATCCACATACCCTCTCTATATGATAATTATGAGGCCCCTAGATGGAATTCCTGCATAATAGCCTGAGTAAATGTGTTTTAAATCCAGGATCTAGGGTTGTCAGGAGGCTATATATACAAATCCACAGTTACTCATATTATACGCAATGGAACGTCATGATCGCGACTACGATCTAAGATTAATCATGGTTCATAAATAGGATTTTTCAGTATAAAGTTTGATAAAATCTTAGCATCATCGTGTTTACTGTTAGTGAGTAAAACCATGAACTGTAAAGTTAAACATTTTATTTTAATCAGCACGTTCAAATCAAGTGCGATCGGAAGTTTGTCTGAAAGGGGAGGGAGGGCGTCCGTTAAAAGGAGGCAAAAGCTTAAGGTTTGGGATGAAGCAAACGCCGGAGGGTTATTCCAGCGCGAAAAGGTCTCCGGGAGGCCCCTCGTTTTAGACTTTTAAAGATACAGTTAAGAGGTTAATTGTAGCTATAATATCTATAGATAATATTAGGTTTGGACCAAAGGGGGGGGGGGTGCCCCTCTAAATGCCACAGTCCCAAGATATATACAAAAAAACAAAGAGTTGGGCAAACGCTACACTGACACTATAGAGGTGGCGATCGTGCATAGGGCAGGAGTAAGCATCCCTAATTGACCAGGTACACACCCACCGTGAGTCGCACACCCACCGTGAGCCAAATGAGTCTCATGAAGGTGCAAGACCAGGTTATGAAACGGCCGTTAACGATTGCTATCGAACATATCAGCAGCAATTTGATATTCAAATAGTATCATATTGGTAAACTAAAAATGGTTCGGTAACGACATACTAAATTTAACAAAATGTTGCTAATAAAAAGTGACTGTGAAACCTATGCAAACAAACAGCTTGTTTGTACAGAGCTGCCTCGATTCAAAGATTGATCATACGCAAAAGACAGGCTCTTGCGTATTCGATAGATGTGAGATATGAATTATGAAAATCACGTATGAAATATTCTTGGTTCCAAAAATCTCAATTTTAAAATATCATTTTTAGTTCGCCCCCAAAAACAAATAAACACATATCGAGAAAGAAAAGGTGGTAATGTAGTATAGTTACACGAAAACGTATTTCAGGAATAGGCTGTCGACCAATAGATTTTTAATAAAATCGTAATTCATGAAATCGGACATGAAACATACCGTGGAGATATCTTACTAAATATGTGCATATTTGTTTGTTTATAGTTGTCAACATTTCTATTTATCAAAAAGAAATTCTACCTGTTTACTTACTGCTCCAGTACAAAGTTCAGTATTCAGACAGAAGTAGGCTTCTTTCTATTATTATCCATCCATATGGAAAATTTCATAACATTACAATTCATAACAGATGTAGCAGAAGACTAATATAAGAATATAAGCTGGTAGGAGAATGTGCAAATAATTCCATGAGGAAAGTAAATAATTGGTTACATGAAGAAAAAAAAAAACTCGCATTAATTCATATGTACAAACATCAGGAAAACAGTATAGGAATGCTATGAAATAAAGTTATAGGAGATGAAGGTGACTGCGTACATTCATATCGGTGCACAATTTAATCGGTGGCCTTCCACGAAAGGCGAAATTGAATACAGAGTCGTATGAGGCCAGTCCCATATATAGGCTTCAAGAGGAAATTTGAAGGCATTCCCACACCGTCACGAAATATTAGGCCGTTTCCGGACGGCAGTGGGATACTGCTCGAAAGCGGTTTGTGAAGGGTATTTGCGCAAAGTGAAGCCAGGAAAAGCTTGGATCTAGTTGAGTGCTATTACGGCACCCCTTGTAAAACGTAGCGCCCTTCAAAGTCTTTTGATTTCATTGAAATTGTACAACACCACTTTAAGAGATTTTCTCAGAGGAAATTAGATGTTTTTTAAACACAAAAAGAAAAAAAACAACGAAATATCAAAAAAATGATATAATGATAGCTGCACCAGATATGTTTACTTCGCATGAACTAAACCAATGAGAAAATAGAAAAACAAACAACAGCAAACACCCAAATTTCTATTATTTAAACAATATAATGCTTTCTTTGAATCGCTTCTAATTTTGGTAATGACTAATGAAAGTGTTGACACTTACAAAAACAGATTCGAACCTGGTTCTGCACAAAAAGTACTTATTTGGATGCATTAAATGCGAATGCAACTTTCAAGGAATTATAAGAGGAAAAGATTCGAGTACACAGGGATTATTCTAATTCCGGAATAAATTATGTTAAATCGGACACAGAATTAAGCTTTTTATTTTTGCTTAGTAACATTAGTTTTAGTAAACTAAATTGCCATGTATGTTAGAATATTACGTAATCAAGGTTTACATTAGGTTTGTTAACGATCTTAAATTATTTTTTAAAACCTGAACCAAAATAAACAAGGCCAAGGAACTATCCTCATACCCAATTGTGAACATAAACAATGAACACAAAGTTTGAACACAATAAAAAAAAAGATAACAATTAAGAAACAAAACATAATCTATAACAGCCTCTACGTACACTTTCTATCAAACCTCTCAGAAAAAGTTATTTTAAGATCGTTAAAAACGCAATATAACCTTAGATTAGCGTAAATTTACCATACATGGCAATTAGTTACTAACTAAGTGTTACTAAGGCAAAAATAAGAAATTTAATTCTGGTTGCGGTTAACGATTTAAATAATTCCCTGCTTCAGTGTATGTAAATATCATAGATTGAATCTGCATTTATGCTTGTATTTGGAGATGGATGATATTTTGATGCTAGCGCACTTTAATATGGAATAACCCAAGAGCCTTAGATCTCATTGTTTAAGCTATACACAAATTAACAGAACACATTTCTAAACGGCTATCACCGTTCATTATGCTTGTATATTTGGTTGATCACACAAGAATTACAAACTATTAAAAATTACGACAAATAGGAAACATGAAAAGTAGAGTGTATTGAGAGGATTGGATACAATGAGATAGTATTAGACATGTTTTCGATGAGTAATTAATATTAGATGTAGAAGTAGAAGCACAATATTGCAACGGACGATGTAACAATGTATATATGTATGACTGCATGCGACTTTGAAACAATTGACCCTCAACCAGCACACCCCACCCCATAATTTATACCGTAGCACGTCGACTAATGCATATTATGGAGTTTCAGAAATAGATTGAAACAGTAAAAATTTTCAATTTTTAATTAGGGGGGAGGGATTAATAAGTCAATGATAGAACCGAATGGATAATTATCTTCACCTTACCATGATATATCGCTGTTACTCTTTAGGAGATTATTGTTAAGCGAAACATGTTAGTTATTTTAGACATGAAAGAATAAGTTAATACTTCTGGTTGGGTGAAAATATTTAAAGTAAACTGTAAATGAAACTATCATTATATTTAATGTTATCGTTGTTGTTCTACATGCCGTCTGTTCAATAAGGAGGGTAAACTAGTTGCGCGTGTTATTTCAGAAAGGCAAGCTCATCCGAAAGTTAAACATTCTAGTCATTGTAAAGTGTTGTTCCTATCTTTAAGTTAAATGTACACATACTAAGAATTACAACAAAGTGGAGTCAAAATTGAATGGAACCTACGCAATCGGAGCATCCAGTTGTTTGTGTAGTATGAGTAGTCGTATGCGAACGTTGGACATAAGGTGTTGCGGTGTTTGAACTGATTACGAAGTTAACATGGATATCCATTTTAATTGAAAACAGTTGTCGTAGTTTGAAATGACACACTTTTATTTAGTCATTTGGATTTGTTGTGTATTTATTTTTCATTTGCCCCCTTTGAAGAGAAGGGGGATATTGTTTTTGCACTGTCGGAGGTCGTATGATCAATGGCTCGGTTTTGTAGAGCCAATGTGTTTCCCGCTCAATATCTTTTGACCCCTTTGCTTGATATCAACCAAATTGGATACAGGGTTGCCCTGTGAGAGTAGATGACTCCCTATTGTTTTCAGGCTCATGGTCGCAGTTCACGAGGTCAGTGTTAGATTGTGCGGTTGTGTAACCATATGTGTCGCTTCAATATCTTTTGACCTCTTGCTTGATAATAACCAAACTGGGATCACGGGGGTTGCCCTAAAGAGAGTGAAGATATCCCTATTGATTTTCAATATCATGGCGAAGGTTCAGACTGGTCAGTGTTAGATTTGTCGGTTTGTAGAAACCATGTGTTGTACCGCTCAAATCTTATTGACCATTGCTAGTTATAATCAACAAACTTGATACGGGTTTGCCCTGAGAGAGTTAGATGTCCCCTATTTGATTTTCAGGTAACCATGGTCGAAGGTTCAAGGATCAGTGGTCAGTCTGTAGACTATGTGCACTGATCGTCAAATATCTTCGTTGCCGTCTTTGTTGATATCAAGACAAACTTTTCAGGGGTTCCTATGAGAGAGTAGATGATCCTTTTGATTTACGGTCAGACTGTTGAAAGTTCAAGGTCAAGTGGTGTCTGCTAGGACTATGCTGTGTCGCTCCATATCTTTTGACCATTTCGTTGATATCACCAAACTTGGTACAGGGAGTTGCCCTTAGAGAGCTAGATGATCCCTATTAGATTGTCCGGTCACATCGGCGCAGGGTCAAAGGTCAAGTGGTCATTGTAAGCTACGGATGTTAGTCCACTCAAATATTCTCACTGACCTGTCTTTGCTTATTCAACAAATTATAGGTCCAGGGATTGTCATTTAACGAGTAGTGATCCTATTGCAATTTTCGGTCACATGTCTAAGCTCAAGGCTCAAAGTGTCAATCTGAACTAAGACATATATGCTGTCCACATCCAATAACTCTTTTGACCCTATTGCCTTGATACCAACCAAACTTTTGCTAGGATTGTCCCTCAGAGTAGATGTCCCTATATGATTTTCAGGTCACAAATCAAAGTACAAGTCAATCAATGGGTCTTACCCATGTGTTGTCCCGCTTATATCTTTACCATTTGCATTGACATCAACCAAACCATGGAACATAGGGCTTGTCCTTAGAGATTAATGAAAAATAAATGATCCCTAATAAATTTTTTTGGGTCACCAAGCCAAAGAATCAAGGTCAAATCTTGATAGGCCAATTTCACAAATGCTAAAGATGTGCATATGTTGATATTTTGTTTTGTTCATTGACATCTAATCATGATGGATGTGACTTTACCCTTATTTGTTTCAATGATTGAGTATTGCCTGTATAAAGCACACTGGAAGTTCTAAATATGCCATTTTGAATTTTTTGCCACCATGGGGCGCATTTATGTTTTCTAAAACCATATTCTTGTATCCTTTTTTTTTGATGCTATTCCAACAGAAACTAATACAAATTATCGGCAGACCGAGAAAGACAAACTTATGGAAGAATAACACAGACGTGGGGGGTGTAAGCAACACAGAGGGAACAACAGAGGCAGTGTAAAGCACATCAAGTGAATCTCTGAGATACGGCGTGGTCAGCGAGACCAGACTCATGAGATCCGATATAGAGCTCACCCACACTTGATATTACAATCATTCAAAACAACACGGATTACAGGAAAGCAGTAAGTCAAAGTAATCCAATGTTAAGAGATACATTTGAAGTTCCAATGTTGACTGCCAGTATTACATATAATTTAAAACACAATCTTTAAAAAGTACAGTGCATTGCAAAAGTTGCAATACTTAAACATGTAGACGATGTACACTGCAATTACAGATGTTTACACTACAGAAGTCATAACACTGCATACGATGTACCAATAAACAGCACACTGCATACAGCTGTACACATTAAAAAGACACTGCATTACAAGATGTTAACAACTACAATTAATACACTGCATTACAGGATGTTACACTACAAAGTTACATAACACTGATTAAGAGTTACAGCTTACAAAAGTTACAGTTACGACTGCGATTAGATAAGTAGATATGTACAACTTACCTACAAGTTACATAACACTGCATTACAGAATTTACAACTACAAGTTACTACACTGCCTTACAGCATGTTACACTACAAAAGTTATCACTTGCATTACAGATGTTACACTACAAGTTACATACCTGCATATACAGAGTTACCAAATAAGAAAGCACACGAGTATGAAATGTATAACAATAGAAAGTACAATTACATTACAAAATGTAACTGTATAAAAATCACGATAATTAACAAAATATGCAGTATAAAAGTGCATTGTATTTACAATTTACAAACCCTATGCGTGGTTACATGACCCATTTGACAATAAACATCCATCTGTTTCCATGGGCATCTTGATGGAAGCTATTATTATGTGGTGTTTATTCTATCTTGTTCACGCGGGATGTACAGTTAGTCAATAGTTCTTGCATTTGACCCTTGATCTAGAAAAACTTATAGGGTTAATCTTTTCTCCTGGCGGCAAATTTTTGTAAGGTTGAACGAGATTTATCAATCATAAGTCAACCTATGATATATACAATGTGAATGGCTTCTCATATAGGCCATAATCGGGCGAAGGGGGGGGTTCGTTGTTGCAACTTGGTGCATGATACACCCGGCGATACAAAAATAACAATATGCTATTTAACTTCTCAGCTTCCAAGTGCTTCGCGCCCTGACCCCCTACACCAACGGCCTAGAGGCCTTCAAGACCTAATGAAAAATCCTAAAAACCCCTCGTGCCCCTGGGACCCCTCAACCAGGGTTAGCCCATAGACGAGCGGAGGGTCAGGGGGGAGACTATTGGCTTATCTCTTTGTACCCCATTAGATCTCACGTTTAATGCCCTGTATCTTCTACTCTAGTCACACAGGATTTTGAGGTCAATAGATTGATAGTGAACACTGACACAATTTTGGCCTGTAAAAGTCACATAAGTAAGAATCAATTTTTTTTCGTCCAATGGGCAATCATTTCTGAAGCTTGAGTGGCATCTTCTATGAATCCTTGCTTCTATTTTTTCACAACGTCTTCTGGAACACACACTACAACAGACGGCAAGCACGGTTGCGCATGATGTACTACCTTCTCCAACTAGTTTCGAGGGATAGTTACTCACTGATCCAAGAAGGAACTCGAATTTGTAAGTTAAGACGAGTGCACACGACATTTATTTGAATGAAGTGTTTCGACAATTCCGGGTTTTAAACATCGGTTCACTGAACTATTAAGGATGGAGCAGAAATCAATTGGCAAATTTCAGACCTACCCAACTTTGGATTTGTTTATTATGAACTCACTGGAGATATGCACTACTACCGTAGAAAAATGACACCCCCAGCGAAGCAAAACTGGCTTATTGAATCTAGCAGGAATCTGTGCGTAATCAACGAAGCGCATTTAACCGTGTTAGAAAAATACCCTTAATTAGCCACGCCTTAATAAGGATAAATGTGCTTGCCACATGTTTTTTTCAGTAGGTACGAGGCAAGCATTGACATTATCCGCAAAACCTATCTACTAAACTATATCACAAACGGGACAAGACTATCAAGCATTTTCCAAAGCGTCCAAATCCCCTATACATGTAGCAAAATTCCATCATTCATCAACACCTGCTTACGGTTGCTGTATGTCTCTAACTATCATTGATACGCAAGAGCTTGTTTTGGCGATAGATCAGTTTTTGAATCAGAGGCAGATTACTTACAAAAAAGTCGTTCGTTGCAGTGGTTTCAACAGTCACGTTTAAAAGCAGCATTTTGTAAATTCTATGGTCGTTATACAATTTAGTTTACCAGCTGAACATACCATGAAAGACTTTAACCCATGAGCTAGCTTCACGACTTGCAGATTGTTGGACCGTCTTATCACACTGAATTTGACAACGGATTGCTCGCTTACCTGATCAAGAATATATGGGCTCAGCAAGAGGTGGTTACCGGCCGAAGGGATGCTTTATCTTCTCTCCTATGGCACCTGATTCCACCTCTCGTGTCAGGGGTCCGTTGTTGCCCAAATCTTGTTTTGTATGTTCTTTCGGGAACTGTACGAAGATTAGATCACTGTTCGTTATGTTTGTACTTACAGATCCATCTATTGTGAAAGTAAACAAAATATTCAATTAATGAAACATCGCTAAGTCACACCGGTCACTGATTAATCCTGTTAATCGGTTACATATATTACTTTTCGTTTTTTTTTTTTATTAAAGTAAAAAAATTGTTACAGTGATATTCTGGATGATTTGTTCCAAGTTCCTTGTCTCTGTCGCCGTCCGTGTGATCCAATGTACAATGCTTACGATTTCATCAGTACATGTACCAACCAGGCGTATTCATATACTAAATCAGGCAGAGCACCCCTTGTTTAGTAATCTTTATCATGTCATATCAAAAAGTTGTTATTAACAATAATTGTGTTACAAAATTTTACAAAGTTTTTTTTTTAAATCAATTTTGGAAAAAAAAAATATTTACAAGAAATTTTCAATGGACCATGGATTTGAATAAATCTAGTTCAATCAAGTAATACTTGTACATGTATGTTGCAAATTTTAGACAAAATGATTATAAGAATTTCTACAAAATGCAAGTTAATTGTTTTCATATTTTTTGTTTAATTTAAATTTAATTTGATATTTTCACTTTCTGTTTACTGTAATTATAGTGGCAAGATTGTACAATCTACCGCACACATAACCAGAATAAATACTGAAACAAGGAAATTTGTAAGGGGGACATTTTTCTACAGGGGTTATTTCTCTTCACGCAAAGTGTGGCACTGCTCATTTTTATGAAAATGGACACATTTTCTTCCCTCAGGCAAAGGGGTAATTTTCTATGAAGAAAATGACCGGGAGTCACTTTTGTATGTAGAAAAATGACCCCTGGTCATTATTCTACGGGGTCATTATTGTGTCGCCTGCCTGCGTTAGCGTGGCGACATATAAGGATCACTTTAGTCGTCTGGCTCGTCGGCCGTCAACAAATGTTCTGTCACATTTTTCTCAGAAACCACATAAAGCCAGCTTCTTGATATTTTCGGCAAATCGTGCATCAATATCGACAACTGTATCGTGTAACGCAGTTTCCAATGTGCCGCATGTCAACTTCCTGTTTGACGTAACTTAGAATATTTTTAACATGGACAAATTTCTGTCACATTTTTCTCAGGACCCACACAGGCCAGCTTCCTGATATTTGGCACAAAGCATCAGTATGGACAATTGTATTGTGTAACGCAGTTTCCAATCTGCCGCATGTCAACTTCCTTTTTGACGCAACTTAGAATAGTTTTTAAAACTTAACATAGAGAAATTTCTGTC